>JAVYIG010013827.1:12500-44879 GCA_035222895.1 Strongylocentrotus droebachiensis | reverse complement strand
CAGTTCTATGGTTATAGGAATCTCTGAAACTTGGTTATCTAGTGAAATTGAAGGAAATGTGTTTTCTCTTCCAGGAAGTAATATAATTATGAATAATCGACAAGATAGGAGGGGAGGAGGTGTCGCATTGTATGTCCCCATGCAGTTGAATTACCGAGTTTTAAATGAAGTTAATGTAATGAATGATTTAATGGAAAGTGTCTTTGTAGAATTGTTTTTTCCGGGCAGACAAAATGTTATAATTGGGGTCGTTTATAGACCACCACAAGGTAATGTGAATTTGTTTATAAATGAAATGCAAACTGTGTTATCAAATTCAATATTTTTACATAAAACAGTCTTTGTCATGGGTGATTATAATGTTAATCTTCTTCAGCACGATGTGAATGCACACATTTGTGACTTCTTAAACATGTTTATATCTTTCTCTTTATTGCCCTTAATTACTAAACCTACCAGAGTTACAGACACTTCTTCTACTCTCATTGATAACATTTTTAGTAATGTACGACCTTTACCAGATGCGGGTATTATAATTTCAGATTTGTCTGACCACTTTCCAGTATATGCGAGGATGTCTTTTGGTAGGAATATCCGTAATATTTCTAGTAATAGATATGTTCGAAAAGTAATCCTACCAGTATTGCTAGATTTAGAGATGAGTTATTAGCAAGTGATTGGAGAGAAGTATTACGTGATTGTGATGTTGATAGCTCATTATGATAAATTCTTAAATACATTCTTTTTGCTGTATGATAAAAATTTACCTTTACGTAAATGTAATAGTAGAAATCGTAGAACAACCCCTCGATTGCCATGGATTACTAATTCTATATTGAGGTCAATAAACAGGAAAAATAAGTTGTACTATAAGATTAGTATAAGATTAGTAAATCTCAGTCTTCTCATAGGAAATATACTAGTTATCGGAATACTCTTACTTCAATCCTACGTGCTGCTAAGAAGCAGTATTACTGTGCTCAATTTCAGGCGACTTATAATGATATAAAAGGGACATGGAAAGTGATTAGGAATGTTTTTAAGCCAAAGCAGAAAGCGTCTGATGTAAGTAAATTAAACATTGATGGGAATGTAGTTGATGATCCAGAAGTTATTGTAGATAAATTCAATGAATATTTTTGTAATATTGGCCAGAATTTGTCGCGTGACATTCCAGAGTCTCAAAAAACATTTCAATTTTTTTTAGAAAACCCTAATCATAATAGTTTATTTTTATTGCCAACGACTGTAGAAGAATTATTTGATATTGTACATTCTTTAAAGAATAAGAAAAGTCCAGGTTGTGACTATATAACAAATGAGTTGATAAAAAATGTAATTATTGGTATTGTAGAACCCCTCGTACATATTTTTAATCTATCAATGACCACTGGTGTTGTACCCATGAAAATGAAGATTGCAAAGGTTGTACCCATTTTTAAAAAGGGTGATGCCCTTATCTTGAATAACTATCGTCCTATTTCTTTGTTGAATTCCTTTTCTAAAATTATTGAGAAGCTAATGTATACTCGGACGATAACATTTTTGATGAATGCTAACATTTTGTCAAATTTTCAGTTTGGTTTCCGTGAAAAACACACTACAACTCATGCTATTCTACATTTGGTGGATAAGATATCCAGTGCCTTAGAAGCACGCATGCATACAGTTGGTGTCTTCTTAGACTACTCTAAAGCGTTTGATACTGTAAATCATTATATTTTAATAGATAAACTGTGTCATTATGGTGTAAGGGGAATAGCATTAGATTGGTTTAGAAGCTACTTAACAAATAGGAAACAGTTTGTTTCTTTAAATGGAATTGATTCAGATATGCGGGACGTCACTTGTGGGGTCCCACAGGGATCCCTTCTAGGCCCGCTTTTGTTTATTGTGTATATTAACGATTTTCAACTTTCCGCAAAGATGTTATCATTCATTTTATTTGCAGATGACTCGAGTGTATTTTTCTCTCACAGAAATCCACAAACTCTTTAGACAGACTGTAAACTCCGAGTTGACTAATGCGACTTTGTGGATTCAAGCAAACAAGTTGTCTTTAAATCTTAAAAAAACTAATTATATGCTCTTTAGTAATTCCCTGAGAATATTGCCTGGCAATGTAATGTTTAATGGTGTTGAGATTGAAAGGGTATCTACATTTAAATTTCTTGGCTTGCATATTGATGAACATTTAAATTGGAAGTACCATATTAGTAAACTTTGTAAATTATTGTCAAGAATACTGGTGTAATTTATAAATTGAAATCTGTGTTCCCACTGAATATTTTACATAAAAATTATGTTGTACGCAACTTTGATTTTGCCATATTTGCACTATGGTGTGCTAGCTTGGGGCAACTCATTCAAATCTCAAATGGATAAATTACTACTGGTACAGAAAAGAGTAATACGAATTGTTTGTAATACTCACTATCTTGCGCATACAGATGTTCTTTTTTTTAATAGTGGTGTTTTGAAAGTTGAAGATATTTATCATGTACAACTAGGAGCTCTAATGTATGAATTGAATGCAGGTCTACTGCCAGTAGCCTTGGCTGGAATATTTAAGAAAAATAACCAAGTTCATAGTTATTCCACACGATTATATTTGAGTCGATATCGTCTAGATTTATAGTTGTGATCAATATTTAAGAAAACTATTTGCTATATAGGTCAGCATTATTCTACTCCCGTTTCTCACATCTATTCATCTGTCTGTCTTGTTTAGTTTTTGTCTGTGTTTCAGTCCTGTTGCTCGTAGTATATTCCTGTTCCTGTTCCTGTTGTTTATAGCCATTATTTAGTAGTCAGTAGATTTTATTGTACTTATTTATGTTTAATATTTTCTCAGTTGTTTAGTTAGTTTAGTTTTGTAAGCATTTAAATGAACGAATTTTTTAATATTTTATTTGACGAGTTTGTTCTTTTAGGACATACTCTTAAACTACTCATGAGGGACCTTAAATCCACAAGCCTTGCTTTCAACCAAGGTCACCTCATCTTTCTATTGTAACGCCATATTCTGTTCACTCCTTTATATTCATGTCATATTTATAATGTGTGTTATGAAAGAAAGATAAATAAACTTGAAACTTGAAACTTGAAAAAGGTCTAATTTGACCGAATATCAACCAATGTCCAGAACGGATAGCGCACATATATCTTTTAGACTTTATAGGGGGGAGGGGGGGGGGGGGGGTAATATATTCGCCGGCAATTCCCATTTGCTTTAAATGAGCTGAAACTCACATGGAATGTAGATTATTATATACCTCATCGAATGTGGGGTGCACACATTGTAGCAGCCGACATTAAAAAGGTCTAATTTGAGCGAATATCAACCAATGTCCAGAACAAACCTTAACGAATAGCGCTTATATACCTTTCAGAGTATATAGGGGGGGGGGGGTAATACATTCGCCGGCAATTCCCATTTGCTTTAAATGAGCTGAAACTCACATGGAATGTAGATTATTATATACCTCATCGAATGCGGGGTGCACAAATTGTAGCAGCCGACATTAAAAAGGTCTAATTTGAGCAAATATCAACCAATGTCAAGAACAAACCTTAACGAATAGCGCATATACCTTTCAAAGTATATAGGGGGAGGGGGGTAATACATTCGCCGGCAATTCCCATTTGCTTTAAATGAGCTGAAACTCACATGAAATGTAGATTATTATATACCTCATCGAATTTGGGGTGCACAAATTGTAGCAATCGACATTAAAAAGGTCTAATTTGAGCGAATATCAACCAATGTCCAGAACAAACCTTAACGAATAGCGCATATACCTTTCAGAGTACATAGGGGTGAGGGGGTACACTCGCCGGCAATTCCCATTTGCTTTAAATGAGCTGAAACTCACATGAAATGTAGATTATTATATACCTCATCGAATGCGGGGTGCACCAATTGTAGCAGCCGACATTAAAAAGGTCTAATTTGAGCGAATATCAACCAATGTCCAGAACGGATAGCGCACATATATCTTTTAGACTTTATAGGGGGGGGGGGGGGTAATATTCGCCGGCAAGTCCCATTTGCATTAAATGAGCTGAAACTCACATGGAATGTAGATTATTATATACCTCATCGAATGTGGGGTGCACACATTGTAGCAGCCGACTTTAAAAAGGTCTAATTTGAGCGAATATCAACCAATGTCCAGAACAAACCTTAACGGATAGCGCACATATATCTTTTAGAGTTTATAGGGGGGGGGGGGGGGGTAATACATTCGCCGGCAATTCCCATTTGCTTTAAATGAGCTGAAACTCACATGGAATGTAGATTATTATATACCTCATCGAATGCAGTGTGCACAAATTGTAGCAGCCGACATTAAAAAGGTCTAATTTGAGCGAACATCAACCAATGTCCAGAACGGATAGCGCACATATATCTTTTAGAGTTTATAGGGGGGGGGGTAATATATTCGCCGGCAATTCCCATTTGCTTTAAATGAGCTGAAACTCACATGAAATGTAGATTATTATATACCTCATCGAATGTGGGGTGCACAAATTGTAGCAGCCGACATTAAAAATGTCTCATTTGAGCGAATATCAACCAATGTCCAGAACAAACCTTAACGAATAGCGCATATGCCTTTCAGAGTACATAGGGGGGGGGGGGGGGGGGGGGGGGGGGGGGTAATACACGCGCCGGCAATTCCCATTTGCTTTAAATGAGCTGAAACTCACATGGAATGTAGATTATTATATACCTCATCGAATGCGGGGTGCACAAATTGTAGCAGCCGACATTAAAAAGGTCTAATTTGAGCGAATATCAACCAATGTCCAGAACGGATAGCGCACATATATCTTTTAGAGTTTACAGGGGGGGGGGGGGGGGGTAATATATTCGCCGGCAATTCCCATTTGCTTTAAATGAGCTGAAACTCACATGGAATGTCGATTATTATATACCTCATCGAATGTGGGGTGCACAAATTGAAGCAGCCGACATTAAAAAGGTCTAATTTGAGAGAATATCAACCAATATACAGAACAAACCTTAACGGATAGCGCACATATATCTTTTAGAGTTTATAGGGTGGGGGGGGGGGGGGGGGGGGGGGGTAATTCATTCGCCGGCAATTCCCATTTGCTTTAAAGGAGCTGAAACTCACATGGAATGTAGATTATTATATACCTCATCGAATGTAGGGTGCACAAATTGTAGCAGCCGACATTAAAAAGGTCTAATTTGAGAGAATATCAACCAATGTCAAGAACAAACCTTAACGGATAGCGCACATATATCTTTTAGAGTTTATAGGGTGGGGGGGGGGGGGGGGTAATACATTCGCCGGCAATTCCCATTTGCTTTAAAGGAGCTGAAACTCACATGGAATGTAGATTATTATATACCTCGTCGAATGTAGGGTGCACAAATTGTAGCAGCCGCCATTAAAAAGGTCTAATTTGAGAGAATATCAACCAATGTCCAGAACAAACCTTAACGGATAGCGCACAGATATCTTTTAGAGTTTATAGGGTGGGGGGGGGGGGGGGGGGGGGGGTAATACATTCGCCGGCAATTCCCATTTGCTTTAAATGAGCTGAAACTCACATGAAATGTAGATTATTATATACCTCATCGAATGTGGGATGCACAAATTGTAGCAGCCGACATTAAAAAGGTCTAATTTGAGCGAATATCAACCAATGTCAAGAACAAACCTTAACGAATAGCGCATATACCTTTCAAAGTATATAGGGGGGAGGGGGTAATACATTCGCCGGCAATTCCCATTTGCTTTAAATGAGCTGAAACTCACATGAAATGTAGATTATTATATACCTCATCGAATTTGGGGTGCACAAATTGTAGCAGTCGACATTAAAAAGGTCTAATTTGAGCGAATATCAACCAATGTCCAGAACAAACCTTAACGAATAGCGCATATACCTTTCAGAGTACATAGGGGTGAGGGGGGTAATACATTCGCCGGCAATTCCCATTTGCTTTAAATGAGCTGAAACTCACATGGAATGTAGATTATTATATACCTCATCGAATGTGGGGTGCACACATTGTAGCAGCCGACTTTAAAAAGGTCTAATTTGAGCGAATATCAACCAATGTCCAGAACAAACCTTAACGAATAGCGCATATACCTTTCAGAGTACATAGGGGTGAGGGGGGTAATACATTCGCCGGCAATTCCCATTTGCTTTAAATGAGCTGAAACTCACATGGAATGTAGATTATTATATACCTCATCGAATTTGGGGTGCACAAATTGTAGCAGCCGACATTAAAAAGGTCTAATTTGAGCGAATATCAACCAATGTCCAGAACAAACCTTAACGAATAGCGCACATATATCTTTCAGAGTATATAGGGGGGGGGGGGGGTAAAACATTCGCCGGCAATTCCCATTTGCTTTAAATGAGCTGAAACTCACATGAAATGTAGATTATTATATACCTCATCGAATGCAAGGTGCACCAATTGTAGCAGCCGACATTAAAAAGGTCTAATTTGAGCGAATATCAACCAATGTCCAGAACAAACCTTAACGAATAGCGCATATACCTTTCAGAGTATATAGGGGGGGGGGGGGGGGGGTAATACATTCGCCGGCAATTCCCATTTGCTTTAAATGAGCTGAAACTCACATGGAATGTAGATTATTATATACCTCATCGAATGTGGGGTGCACACATTGTAGCAGCCGACTTTAAAAAGGTCTAATTTGAGCGAATATCAACCAATGTCCAGAACAAACCTTAACGGATAGCGCACATATATCTTTTAGAGTTTATAGGGTGGGGGGGGGGGGGGGGGGGGGGTAATACATTCGCCGGCAATTCCCATTTGCTTTAAAGGAGCTGAAACTCACATGAAATGTAGATTATTATATACCTCATCGAATGTAGGGTGCACAAATTGTAGCAGCCGCCATTAAAAAGGTCTAATTTGAGAGAATATCAACCAATGTCCAGAACAAACCTTATGCTACGTTTACACTATGTTCCCAGCGGCCACGGCAGCCCCGTTTGCCCGAAACGTAGTGCGCCGTGGGATTTAGACCAATTTTGTCTCTGGATTCAAGTTTTGTTACGTCTTGCCAAGTTTTCTCACGGTCTACCACGGTATCCGTGACGGGCCGTGGGGGGAAGGGGATGCTGAGTCCCGGAGGCTCCAAGGCGCACTACGGTTCGGCCCGCGTTCTACCACGGATGCCAGAACGTTCCCTCCCGGCCCGTCACGTTCTGATGGGGTCCCTCACGTTTCCCACGTTCTGATCAAGGTCTGACACGTTTTTCACGTTCTGTCAAGGCTTTGTACGGATGAAACGTGGACGCAGGGCAGCTTTGGAGCACGTTTGTGCCGGTGGTATAAAAAGAAGGTCTCCCAAGCAATAGCAATCATGGTATTTTGAGACCTCGCGTTGTGTCAGACCGTAGTAGAACGCAACGCGCCGTAGCGTGCCGGGCGCCTAAACCGTCCCACTACGGACCACCCCCAAGTTTTGTTACGGCCTATTACGGACTGTCACGTTTTGTTACGTTTACCCCGGTTTATTACGGCCTACTAGGTTTCTCATCCGCACCGTGACTGCCGTGGCAATTTTTTTGACAGTTTAAAAATCTGACACGGTATCCACGGCAATCACGGCCTGTCACGTTTGCCCATACGGTCCCCCGCGTTGTGTCACGTCAATTCCGTTTCGTCCACGGTGGCCTGAAACGTGGTTGCCGTGGCCGCCGGGAACATAGTGTAAACGTAGCATTAACGGATAGCGCACATATATCTTTTAGAGTTTATAGGGTGGGGGGGGGGGGGGGGGTAATACATTCGCCGGCAATTCCCATTTGCTTTAAATGAGCTGAAACTCACATGAAATGTAGATTATTATATACCTCATCGAATGTGGGGTGCACAAATTGTAGCAGCCGACATTAAAAAGGTCTAATTTGAGCGAATATCAACCAATGTCCAGAACGGATAGCGCACATATATCTTTTAGAGTTGATAGGGGGGGGGGGGTAATATATTCGCCGGCAATTCCCCTTTGCTTTAAAAGAGCTGAAACTCACATGGAATGTAGAACATTATATACCTCATCGAATGTGGGATGCACAAATTGTAGCAGCCGACATTAAAAAGGTCTAATTTGAGCGAATATCGACCAATGTCAAGAACAAACCTTAACGAATAGCGCATATACCTTTCAAAGTATATAGGGGGGAGGGGGTAATACATTCGCCGGCAATTCCCATTTGCTTTAAATGAGCTGAAACTCACATGAAATGTAGATTATTATATACCTCATCGAATTTGGGGTGCACAAATTGTAGCAGTCGACATTAAAAAGGTCTAATTTGAGCGAATATCAACCAATGTCCAGAACAAACCTTAACGAATAGCGCATATACCTTTCAGAGTACATAGGGGTGAGGGGGGTAATACATTCGCCGGCAATTCCCATTTGCTTTAAATGAGCTGAAACTCACATGGAATGTAGATTATTATATACCTCATCGAATGTGGGGTGCACACATTGTAGCAGCCGACTTTAAAAAGGTCTAATTTGAGCGAATATCAACCAATGTCCAGAACAAACCTTAACGAATAGCGCATATACCTTTCAGAGTACATAGGGGTGAGGGGGGGTAATACATTCGCCGGCAATTCCCATTTGCTTTAAATGAGCTGAAACTCACATGGAATGTAGATTATTATATACCTCATCGAATTTGGGGTGCACAAATTGTAGCAGCCGACATTAAAAAGGTCTAATTTGAGCGAATATCAACCAATGTCCAGAACAAACCTAAACGAATAGCGCACATATATCTTTCAGAGTATATAGGGGGGGGGGGGGGGGGGGGTAAAACATTCGCCGGCAATTCCCATTTGCTTTAAATGAGCTAAAACTCACATGGAATGTAGATTATTATATACCTCATCGAATGCGGGGTGCACAAATTGTAGCAGCCGACATTAAAAAGGTCTAATTTGAGCGAATATCAACCAATGTCCAGAACAAACCTTAACGAATAGCGCATATACCTTTCAAAGTATATAGGGGGGAGGGGGGTAATACATTCGCCGGCAATTCCCATTTGCTTTAAATGAGCTGAAACTCACATGAAATGTAGATTATTATATTCCTCATCGAATTTGGGGTGCACAAATTGTAGCAGTCGACATGAAAGGTCTAATTTGAGCGAATATCAACCAATGTCCAGAACAAACCTTAACGAATAGCGCATATACCTTTCAGAGTACATAGGGGTGAGGGGGGTAATACACTCGCCGGCAATTCCCATTTGCTTTAAATGAGCTGAAACTCACATGAAATGTAGATTATTATATACCTCGTCGAATGCGGGGTGCACCAATTGAAGCAGCCGACATTAAAAAGGTCTAATTTGAGCGAATATCAACCAATGTCCAGAACGGATAGCGCACATATTATCTTTTAGACTTTATAAAGGGGGGGGGGGGGGGGGGGTAATATTCGCCGGCAAGTCCCATTTGCATTAAATGAGCTGAAACTCACATGGAATGTAGATTATTATATACCTCATCGAATGTGGGGTGCACACATTGTAGCAGCCGACTTTAAAAAGGTCTAATTTGAGCGAATATCAACCAATGTCCAGAACAAACCTTAACGGATAGCGCACATATATCTTTTAGAGTTTATAGGGGGGGGGGGGGGGGGGGGGGGGTAATACATTCGCCGGCAATTCCCATTTGCTTTAAATGAGCTGAAACTCACATGGAATGTAGATTATTATATACCTCATCGAATGCGGGGTGCACAAATTGTAGCAGCCGACATTAAAAAGGTCTAATTTGAGCGAATATCAACCAATGTCCAGAACGCATAGCGCACATATATCTTTTAGAGTTGATAGGGGGGGGGGGGGGGGGGGGGTAATATATTCGCCGGCAATTCCCATTTGCTTTAAAAGAGCTGAAACTCACATGGAATGTAGATTATTATACCTCATCGAATGTAGGGTGAACAAATTGTAGCAGCCGACATTAAAAAGGTCTAATTTGAGCGAATATCAACCAGTGTCCAGAACGGATAGCGCACATATATCTTTTAAAGTTTATAGGGGGGGGGGGGTAATATATTCGCCGGCAATTCCCATTTGCTTTAAATGAGCTGAAACTCACATGGAATGTAGATTATTATATACCTCATCGAATGTGGGGTGCACAAAATGTAGCAGCCGACATTAAAAAGGTCTAATTTGAGCGAATATCAACCAATGTCCAGAACAAACCTTAACGAATAGCGCACATATATCTTTCAGAGTATATAGGGGGGGGGGGGGGGGGGGTAAAACATTCGCCGGCAATTCCCATTTGCATTAAATGAGCTGAAACTCACATGGAATGTAGATTATTATATACCTCATCGAATGTAGGGTGCACAAATTGTAGCAGCTGACATTAAAAAGGTCTAATTTGAGCGAATATCAACCAATGTCCAGAACGGATAGCGCACATATATCTTTTAAAGTTTATAGGGGGGGGGGGGGGTAATATATTCGCCGGCAATTCCCATTTGCTTTAAAGGAGCTGAAACTCACATGGAATGTAGATTATTATATACCTCATCGAATGTAGGGTGCACAAATTGTAGCAGCCGACATTAAAAAGGTCTAATTTGAGAGAATATCAACCAATGTCAAGAACAAACCTTAACGGATAGCGCACATATTATCTTTTAGACTTTATAAAGGGGGGGGGGGGGGGGGTAATATTCGCCGGCAAGTCCCATTTGCATTAAATGAGCTGAAACTCACATGGAATGTAGATTATTATATACCTCATCGAATGTGGGGTGCACACATTGTAGCAGCCGACTTTAAAAAGGTCTAATTTGAGCGAATATCAACCAATGTCCAGAACAAACCTTAACGGATAGCGCACATATATCTTTTAGAGTTTATAGGGGGGGGGGGGGGTAATACATTCGCCGGCAATTCCCATTTGCTTTAAATGAGCTGAAACTCACATGGAATGTAGATTATTATATACCTCATCGAATGCGGGGTGCACAAATTGTAGCAGCCGACATTAAAAAGGTCTAATTTGAGCGAATATCAACCAATGTCCAGAACGCATAGCGCACATATATCTTTTAGAGTTGATAGGGGGGGGGGGGGGTAATATATTCGCCGGCAATTCCCATTTGCTTTAAAAGAGCTGAAACTCACATGGAATGTAGATTATTATACCTCATCGAATGTAGGGTGAACAAATTGTAGCAGCCGACATTAAAAAGGTATAATTTGAGCGAATATCAACCAGTGTCCAGAACGGATAGCGCACATATATCTTTTAAAGTTTATAGGGGGGGGGGGGGGTAATATATTCGCCGGCAATTCCCATTTGCTTTAAATGAGCTGAAACTCACATGGAATGTAGATTATTATATACCTCATCGAATGTGGGGTGCACAAATTGTAGCAGCCGACATTAAAAAGGTCTAATTTGAGCGAATATCAACCAATGTCCAGAACAAACCTTAACGAATAGCGCACATATATCTTTCAGAGTATATAGGGGGGGGGGGGGGGGGGGTAAAACATTCGCCGGCAATTCCCATTTGCTTTAAATGAGCTGAAACTCACATGGAATGTAGATTATTATATACCTCATCGAATGTAGGGTGCACAAATTGTAGCAGCTGACATTAAAAAGGTCTAATTTGAGCGAATATCAACCAATGTCCAGAACGGATAGCGCACATATATCTTTTAAAGTTTATAGGGGGGGGGGGGGTAATATATTCGCCGGCAATTCCCATTTGCTTTAAAGGAGCTGAAACTCACATGGAATGTAGATTATTATATACCTCATCGAATGTAGGGTGCACAAATTGTAGCAGCCGACATTAAAAAGGTCTAATTTGAGAGAATATCAACCAATGTCAAGAACAAACCTTAACGGATAGCGCACATATATCTTTTAGAGTTTATAGGGTGGGGGGGGGGGGGGGGGGTAATACATTCGCCGGCAATTCCCATTTGCTTTAAAGGAGCTGAAACTCACATGAAATGTAGATTATTATATACCTCATCGAATGTAGGGTGCACAAATTGTAGCAGCCGCCATTAAAAAGGTCTAATTTGAGAGAATATCAACCAATGTCAAGAACAAACCTTAACGGATAGCGCACATATATCTTTTAGAGTTTATAGGGTGGGGGGGGGGGGGGGGGGGGGGGTAATACATTCGCCGGCAATTCCCATTTGCTTTAAATGAGCTGAAACTCACATGAAATGTAGATTATTATATACCTCATCGAATGTGGGGTGCACAAATTGTAGCAGCCGACATTAAAAAGGTCTAATTTGAGCGAATATCAACCAATGTCCAGAACGGATAGCGCACATATATCTTTTAGAGTTGATAGGGGGGGGGGGGGGGTAATATATTCGCCGGCAATTCCCCTTTGCTTTAAAAGAGCTGAAAGTCACATGGAATGTAGAATATTATATACCTCATCGAATGTGGGATGCACAAATTGTAGCAGCCGACATTAAAAAGGTCTAATTTGAGCGAATATCAACCAATGTCAAGAACAAACCTTAACGAATAGCGCATATACCTTTCAAAGTATATAGGGGGGAGGGGGTAATACATTCGCCGGCAATTCCCATTTGCTTTAAATGAGCTGAAACTCACATGAAATGTAGATTATTATATACCTCATCGAATTTGGGGTGCACAAATTGTAGCAGTCGACATTAAAAAGGTCTAATTTGAGCGAATATCAACCAATGTCCAGAACAAACCTTAACGAATAGCGCATATACCTTTCAGAGTACATAGGGGTGAGGGGGGTAATACACTCGCCGGCAATTCCCATTTGCTTTAAATGAGCTGAAACTCACATGAAATGTAGATTATTATATACCTCATCGAATGCAAGGTGCACCAATTGTAGCAGCCGACATTAAAAAGGTCTAATTTGAGCGAATATCAACCAATGTCCAGAACAAACCTTAACGAATAGCGCATATACCTTTCAGAGTATATAGGGGGGGGGGGGGGTAATACATTCGCCGGCAATTCCCATTTGCTTTAAATGAGCTGAAACTCACATGGAATGTAGATTATTATATACCTCATCGAATGTGGGGTGCACACATTGTAGCAGCCGACTTTAAAAAGGTCTAATTTGAGCGAATATCAACCAATGTCCAGAACAAACCTTAACGGATAGCGCACATATATCTTTTAGAGTTTATAGGGTGGGGGGGGGGGGGGGGTAATACATTCGCCGGCAATTCCCATTTGCTTTAAAGGAGCTGAAACTCACATGAAATGTAGATTATTATATACCTCATCGAATGTAGGGTGCACAAATTGTAGCAGCCGCCATTAAAAAGGTCTAATTTGAGAGAATATCAACCAATGTCCAGAACAAACCTTAACGGATAGCGCACATATATCTTTTAGAGTTTATAGGGTGGGGGGGGGGGGGGGGGGGGGCGGGGGGGGGGGGGTAATACATTCGCCGGCAATTCCCATTTGCTTTAAATGAGCTGAAACTCACATGAAATGTAGATTATTATATACCTCATCGAATGTGGGGTGCACAAATTGTAGCAGCCGACATTAAAAAGGTCTAATTTGAGCGAATATCAACCAATGTCCAGAACGGATAGCGCACATATATCTTTTAGAGTTGATAGGGGGGGGGGGTAATATATTCGCCGGCAATTCCCCTTTGCTTTAAAAGAGCTGAAACTCACATGGAATGTAGAATATTATATACCTCATCGAATGTGGGATGCACAAATTGTAGCAGCCGACATTAAAAAGGTCTAATTTGAGCGAATATCAACCAATGTCAAGAACAAACCTTAACGAATAGCGCATATACCTTTCAAAGTATATAGGGGGAGGGGGGGGGGGGGGGGGGTAAAACATTCGCCGGCAATTCCCATTTGCTTTAAATGAGCTGAAACTCACATGGAATGTAGATTATTATATACCTCATCGAATGCGGGGTGCACACATTGTAGCAGCCGACATTAAAAAGGTCTAATTTGAGCGAATATCAACCCATGTCCAGAACAAACCTTAACGAATAGCGCACATATACCTTTCAGAGTATATAGGGGGGGGGGGGGGTAATACATTCGCCGGCAATTCCCATTTGCTTTAAATGAGCTGAAGCTCACATGGAATGTAGATTATTATATACCTCATCGAATGCGGGGTGCACAAATTGTAGCAGCCGACATTAAAAAGGTCTAATTTGAGCGAATATCAACCAATTTCCAGTAGAAACCTTAACGAATAGCGCATATACCTTTCAGAGTATATAGGGGGAGGGGGGGGGGGGGGGGGTAATACATTCGCCGGCAATTCCCATTTGCTTTAAATGAGCTGAAACTCACATGAAATGTAGATTAATATATACCTCATCGAATGGGGGTGCACAAATTGTAGCAGCCGACATTAAAAAGGTCTAATTTGAGCGAATATCAACCAATGTCCAGAACGGATAGCGCACATATATCTTTTAAAGTTTATAGGGGGGGGGGGCGTAATACATCCGCCGGCAATTCCCATTTGCTTTAAATGAGCTAAAACTCACATGGAATGTAGATTATTATATACCTCATCGAATGTGGGGTGCACAAAATTTTAGTAGCCGACATTTAAAAGGTCTAATATGAGCGAATATCAACCAATGTCCAGAACAAACCTTAACGAATAGCGCATATACCTTTCAGAGTACATAGGGGGGTGGGGGGGGGGGGGGGGTAATACATTCGCCGTCAATTCCCATTTGCTTTAAATGAGCTGAAAGTCACATGGAATGTAGATTATTATATACCTCATCGAATGCGGGGTGCACACATTGTAGCAGCCGACATTAAAAAGGTCTAATTTGAGCGAATATCAACCCATGTCCAGAACAAACCTTAACGAATAGCGCACATATACCTTTCAGAGTATATAGGGGGGGGGGGGGGGGGGGGGTAATACATTCGCCGGCAATTCCCATTTGCTTTAAATGAGCTGAAACTCACATGAAATGTAGATTATTATATACCTCATCGAATTTGGGGTGCACAAATTGTAGCAGTCGACATTAAAAAGGTCTAATTTGAGCGAATATCAACCAATGTCCAGAACAAACCTTAACGAATAGCGCATATACCTTTCAGAGTACATAGGGGTGAGGGGGGTAATACACTCGCCGGCAATTCCCATTTGCTTTAAATGAGCTGAAACTCACATGAAATGTAGATTATTATATACCTCATCGAATGCAAGGTGCACCAATTGTAGCAGCCGACATTAAAAAGGTCTAATTTGAGCGAATATCAACCAATGTCCAGAACAAACCTTAACGAATAGCGCATATACCTTTCAGAGTATATAGGGGGGGGGGGGGTAATACATTCGCCGGCAATTCCCATTTGCTTTAAATGAGCTGAAACTCACATGGAATGTAGATTATTATATACCTCATCGAATGTGGGGTGCACACATTGTAGCAGCCGACTTTAAAAAGGTCTAATTTGAGCGAATATCAACCAATGTCCAGAACAAACCTTAACGGATAGCGCACATATATCTTTTAGAGTTTATAGGGTGGGGGGGGGGGGGGGGGGTAATACATTCGCCGGCAATTCCCATTTGCTTTAAAGGAGCTGAAACTCACATGAAATGTAGATTATTATATACCTCATCGAATGTAGGGTGCACAAATTGTAGCAGCCGCCATTAAAAAGGTCTAATTTGAGAGAATATCAACCAATGTCCAGAACAAACCTTAACGGATAGCGCACATATATCTTTTAGAGTTTATAGGGTGGGGGGGGGGGCGGGGGGGGGGGGGGTAATACATTCGCCGGCAATTCCCATTTGCTTTAAATGAGCTGAAACTCACATGAAATGTAGATTATTATATACCTCATCGAATGTGGGGTGCACAAATTGTAGCAGCCGACATTAAAAAGGTCTAATTTGAGCGAATATCAACCAATGTCCAGAACGGATAGCGCACATATATCTTTTAGAGTTGATAGGGGGGGGGGGGGGGTAATATATTCGCCGGCAATTCCCCTTTGCTTTAAAAGAGCTGAAACTCACATGGAATGTAGAATATTATATACCTCATCGAATGTGGGATGCACAAATTGTAGCAGCCGACATTAAAAAGGTCTAATTTGAGCGAATATCAACCAATGTCAAGAACAAACCTTAACGAATAGCGCATATACCTTTCAAAGTATATAGGGGGAGGGGGGGGGGGGGGGGGGGGTAAAACATTCGCCGGCAATTCCCATTTGCTTTAAATGAGCTGAAACTCACATGGAATGTAGATTATTATATACCTCATCGAATGCGGGGTGCACACATTGTAGCAGCCGACATTAAAAAGGTCTAATTTGAGCGAATATCAACCCATGTCCAGAACAAACCTTAACGAATAGCGCACATATACCTTTCAGAGTATATAGGGGGGGGGGGGGGGGGTAATACATTCGCCGGCAATTCCATTTGCTTTAAATGAGCTGAAGCTCACATGGAATGTAGATTATTATATACCTCATCGAATGCGGGGTGCACAAATTGTAGCAGCCGACATTAAAAAGGTCTAATTTGAGCGAATATCAACCAATTTCCAGTAGAAACCTTAACGAATAGCGCATATACCTTTCAGAGTATATAGGGGGAGGGGGGGGGGGGGGGGGGGGGTAATACATTCGCCGGCAATTCCCATTTGCTTTAAATGAGCTGAAACTCACATGAAATGTAGATTAATATATACCTCATCGAATGGGGGTGCACAAATTGTAGCAGCCGACATTAAAAAGGTCTAATTTGAGCGAATATCAACCAATGTCCAGAACAAACCTTAACGAATAGCGCATATACCTTTCAGAGTACATAGGGGGGTGGGGGGGGGGGGGGGGTAATACATTCGCCGTCAATTCCCATTTGCTTTAAATGAGCTGAAAGTCACATGGAATGTAGATTATTATATACCTCATCGAATGCGGGGTGCACACATTGTAGCAGCCGACATTAAAAAGGTCTAATTTGAGCGAATATCAACCCATGTCCAGAACAAACCTTAACGAATAGCGCACATATACCTTTCAGAGTATATAGGGGGGGGGGGGGGGTAATACATTCGCCGGCAATTCCCATTTGCTTTAAATGAGCTGAAGCTCACATGGAATGTAGATTATTATATACCTCATCGAATGCGGGGTGCACAAATTGTAGCAGCCGACATTAAAAAGGTCTAATTTGAGCGAATATCAACCAATTTCCAGTAGAAACCTTAACGAATAGCGCATATACCTTTCAGAGTATATAGGGGGAGGGGGGGGGGGGGGTAATACATTCGCCGGCAATTCCCATTTGCTTTAAATGAGCTGAAACTCACATGAAATGTAGATTAATATATACCTCATCGAATGGGGGTGCACAAATTGTAGCAGCCGACATTAAAAAGGTCTAATTTGAGCGAATATCAACCAATGTCCAGAACGGATAGCGCACATATATCTTTTAAAGTTTATAGGGGGGGGGGGGCGTAATACATCCGCCGGCAATTCCCATTTGCTTTAAATGAGCTAAAACTCACATGGAATGTAGATTATTATATACCTCATCGAATGTGGGGTGCACAAAATTTTAGTAGCCGACATTTAAAAGGTCTAATTTGAGCGAATATCAACCAATGTCCAGAACAAACCTTAACGAATAGCGCATATACCTTTCAGAGTACATAGGGGGGTGGGGAGGGGGGTGGGGGTAATACATTCGCCGTCAATTCCCATTTGCTTTAAATGAGCTGAAAGTCACATGGAATGTAGATTATTATATACCTCATCGAATGCGGGGTGCACACATTGTAGCAGCCGACATTAAAAAGGTCTAATTTGAGCGAATATCAACCCATGTCCAGAACAAACCTTAACGAATAGCGCACATATACCTTTCAGAGTATATAGGGGGGGGGGGGGGGGGGTAATACATTCGCCGGCAATTCCCATTTGCTTTAAATGAGCTGAAGCTCACATGGAATGTAGATTATTATATACCTCATCGAATGCGGGGTGCACAAATTGTAGCAGCCGACATTAAAAAGGTCTAATTTGAGCGAATATCAACCAATTTCCAGTAGAAACCTTAACGAATAGCGCATATACCTTTCAGAGTATATAGGGGGGAGGGGGGGGGGGGGGGGGGGGGGTAATACATTCGCCGGCAATTCCCATTTGCTTTAAATGAGCTGAAACTCACATGAAATGTAGATTAATATATACCTCATCGAATGGGGGTGCACAAATTGTAGCAGCCGACATTAAAAAGGTCTAATTTGAGCGAATATCAACCAATGTCCAGAACGGATAGCGCACATATATCTTTTAAAGTTTATAGGGGGGGGGGGGGGGCGTAATACATCCGCCGGCAATTCCCATTTGCTTTAAATGAGCTAAAACTCACATGGAATGTAGATTATTATATACCTCATCGAATGTGGGGTGCACAAAATTTTAGTAGCCGACATTTAAAAGGTCTAATTTGAGCGAATATCAACCAATGTCCAGAACAAACCTTAACGAATAGCGCATATACCTTTCAGAGTACAAAGGGGGGGAGGGGGGGGGGGGTAATACATTCGCCGTCAATTCCCATTTGCTTCAAATGAGCTGAAAGTCACATGAAATGTAGATTATTATATACCTCATCGAATGCGGGGTGCACAAATTGTAGCAGCCGACATTAAAAAGGTCTAATTTGAGCGAATATCAACCAATGTCCAGAACGGATAGCGCACATATATCTTTTAGAGTTGATAGGGGGGGGGGGGGGGGGGAGGGGGGTAATATATTCGCCGGCAATTCCCATTTGCTTTAAAAGAGCTGAAACTCACATGGAATGTAGGTTATTATATACCTCATCGAATGTAGGGTGCACAAATTGTAGCAGCCGACATTAAAAAGGTCTAATTTGAGCGAATATCAACCAATGTCCAGAACGGATAGCGCACATATATCTTTTAAAGTTTATAGGGGGGGGGGGGGGGTAATATATTCGCCGGCAAATCCCATTTGCTTTAAATGAGCTGAAACTCACATGGAATGTAGATTATTATAGACCTCATCGAATGTGGGGTGCACAAATTGTAGCAGCCGACATTAAAAAGGTCTAATTTGAGCGAATATCAACCAATGTCCAGAACAAACCTTAACGAATAGCGCTTATACCTTTCAGAGTATATAGGGGGGAGGGGGGTATTACATTCGCCGGCAATTCCCATTTGCTTTAAATGAGCTGAAAGTCACATGAAATGTAGATTATTATATACCTCATCGAATGCGAGGTGCACAAATTGTAGCAGCCGACATTAAAAAGGTCTAATTTGAGCGAATATCAACAAATTTCCAGTAGAAACCTTAACGAATAGCGCATATACGGTACCTTTCAGAGTATATAGGGGGAGGGGGGGGGGGGGGGTAATACATTCGCCGGCAATTCCCATTTGCTTTAAATGAGCTGAAACTCACATGAAATGTAGATTATTATATACCTCATCGAATGGGGGTGCACAAATTGTAGCAGCCGACATTAAAAAGTCTAATTTGAGCGAATATCAACCAATGTCCAGAACAAACCTAACGAATAGCGCACATATATCTTTCAGAGTATAAAGGGGGGGGGGGGGGGGGGGGGTAAAACATTCGCCGGCAATTCCCATTTGCTTTAAATGAGCTGAAACTCACATGGAATGTAGATTATTATATACCTCATCGAATGCGGGGTGCACAAATTGTAGCAGCCGACATTAAAAAGGTCTAATTTGAGCGAATATCAACCCATGTCCAGAACAAACCTTAACGAATAGCGCACATATACCTTTCAGAGTATATAGGGGGGGGGGGGGGGGGGGTAATACATTCGCCGGCAATTCCCATTTGCTTTAAATGAGCTGAAGCTCACATGGAATGTAGATTATTATATACCTCATCGAATGCGGGGTGCCCAAATTGTAGCAGCCAACATTAAAAAGGTCTAATTTGAGCGAATATCAACCAATTTCCAGTAGAAACCTTAACGAATAGCGCATATACCTTTCAGAGTATAGGGGAGGGGGGGGGGGGGGGGGGGGGGTAATACATTCGCCGGCAATTCCCATTTGCTTTAAATGAGCTGAAACTCACATGAAATGTAGATTAATATATACCTCATCGAATGGGGGTGCACAAATTGTAGCAGCCGACATTAAAAAGGTCTAATTTGAGCGAATATCAACCAATGTCCAGAACGGATAGCGCACATATATCTTTTAAAGTTTATAGGGGGGGGGGGGGGGGCGTAATACATCCGCCGGCAATTCCCATTTGCTTTAAATGAGCTAAAACTCACATGGAATGTAGATTATTATATACCTCATCGAATGTGGGGTGCACAAAATTTTAGTAGCCGACATTTAAAAGGTCTAATTTGAGCGAATATCAACCAATGTCCAGAACAAACCTTAACGAATAGCGCATATACCTTTCAGAGTACATAGGGGGGTGGGGGGGGGGGGGGGGGGGGTAATACATTCGCCGGCAATTCCCATTTGCTTTAAATGAGCTGAAAGTCACATGAAATGTAGATTATTATATACCTCATCGAATGCGGGGTGCACAAATTGTAGCAGCCGACATTAAAAAGGTCTAATTTGAGCGAATATCAACCAATGTCCAGAACGGATAGCGCACATATATCTTTTAGAGTTGATAGGGGGGGGGGGGAGGGGGGTAATATATTCGCCGGCAATTCCCATTTGCTTTAAAAGAGCTGAAACTCACATGGAATGTAGATTATTATATACCTCATCGAATGTAGGGTGCACAAATTGTAGCAGCCGACATTAAAAAGGTCTAATTTGAGCGAATATCAACCAATGTCCAGAACGGATAGCGCACATATATCTTTTAAAGTTTATAGGGGGGGGGGGGGTAATATATTCGCCGGCAAATCCCATTTGCTTTAAATGAGCTGAAACTCACATGGAATGTAGATTATTATAGACCTCATCGAATGTGGGGTGCACAAATTGTAGCAGCCGACATTAAAAAGGTCTAATTTGAGCGAATATCAACCAATGTCCAGAACAAACCTTAACGAATAGCGCTTATACCTTTCAGAGTATATAAGGGGGAGGGGGGTATTACATTCGCCGGCAATTCCCATTTGCTTTAAATGAGCTGAAAGTCACATGAAATGTAGATTATTATATACCTCATCGAATGCGGGGTGCACAAATTGTAGCAGCCGACATTAAAAAGGTCTAATTGAGCGAATATCAACCAATTTCCAGTAGAAACCTTAACGAATAGCGCATATACGGTACCTTTCAGAGTATATAGGGGGAGGGGGGGGGGGGGGGGGGTAATACATTCGCCGGCAATTCCCATTTGCTTTAAATGAGCTGAAACTCACATGAAATGTAGATTATTATATACCTCATCGAATGGGGGTGCACAAATTGTAGCAGCCGACATTAAAAAGTCTAATTTGAGCGAATATCAACCAATGTCCAGAACAAACCTAACGAATAGCGCACATATATCTTTCAGAGTATAAAGGGGGGGGGGGGGGGTAAAACATTCGCCGGCAATTCCCATTTGCTTTAAATGAGCTGAAACTCACATGGAATGTAGATTATTATATACCTCATCGAATGCGGGGTGCACAAATTGTAGCAGCCGACATTAAAAAGGTCTAATTTGAGCGAATATCAACCCATGTCCAGAACAAACCTTAACGAATAGCGCACATATACCTTTCAGAGTATATAGGGGGGGGGGGGGGTAATACATTCGCCGGCAATTCCCATTTGCTTTAAATGAGCTGAAGCTCACATGGAATGTAGATTATTATATACCTCATCGAATGCGGGGTGCCCAAATTGTAGCAGCCAACATTAAAAAGGTCTAATTTGAGCGAATATCAACCAATTTCCAGTAGAAACCTTAACGAATAGCGCATATACCTTTCAGAGTATAGGGGAGGGGGGGGGGGGGGGGGGGTAATACATTCGCCGGCAATTCCCATTTGCTTTAAATGAGCTGAAACTCACATGAAATGTAGATTAATATATACCTCATCGAATGGGGGTGCACAAATTGTAGCAGCCGACATTAAAAAGGTCTAATTTGGGCGAATATCAACCAATGTCCAGAACGGATAGCGCACATATATCTTTTAAAGTTTATAGGGGGGGGGGGGGGGCGTAATACATCCGCCGGCAATTCCCATTTGCTTTAAATGAGCTAAAACTCACATGGAATGTAGATTATTATATACCTCATCGAATGTGGGGTGCACAAAATTTTAGTAGCCGACATTTAAAAGGTCTAATTGAGCGAATATCAACCAATGTCCAGAACAAACCTTAACGAATAGCGCATATACCTTTCAGAGTACATAGGGGGGTGGGGGGGGGGGGGGGGGGTAATACATTCGCCGGCAATTCCCATTTGCTTTAAATGAGCTGAAAGTCACATGAAATGTAGATTATTATATACCTCATCGAATGCGGGGTGCACAAATTGTAGCAGCCGACATTAAAAAGGTCTAATTTGAGCGAATATCAACCAATGTCCAGAACGGATAGCGCACATATATCTTTTAGAGTTGATAGGGGGGGGGGGGGGAGGGGGGTAATATATTCGCCGGCTATTCCCATTTGCTTTAAAAGAGCTGAAACTCACATGGAATGTAGATTATTATATACCTCATCGAATGTAGGGTGCACAAATTGTAGCAGCCGACATTAAAAAGGTCTAATTTGAGCGAATATCAACCAATGTCCAGAACGGATAGCGCACATATATCTTTTAAAGTTTATAGGGGGGGGGGGGGGGTAATATATTCGCCGGCAAATCCCATTTGCTTTAAATGAGCTGAAACTCACATGGAATGTAGATTATTATAGACCTCATCGAATGTGGGGTGCACAAATTGTAGCAGCCGACATTAAAAAGGTCTAATTTGAGCGAATATCAACCAATGTCCAGAACAAACCTTAACGAATAGCGCTTATACCTTTCAGAGTATATAAGGGGGAGGGGGGTATTACATTCGCCGGCAATTCCCATTTGCTTTAAATGAGCTGAAAGTCACATGAAATGTAGATTATTATATACCTCATCGAATGCGGGGTGCACAAATTGTAGCAGCCGACATTAAAAAGGTCTAATTTGAGCGAATATCAACCAATTTCCAGTAGAAACCTTAACGAATAGCGCATATACGGTACCTTTCAGAGTATATAGGGGGAGGGGGGGGGGGGGGGGGGGTAATACATTCGCCGGCAATTCCCATTTGCTTTAAATGAGCTGAAACTCACATGAATGTAGATTATTATATACCTCATCGAATGGGGGTGCACAAATTGTAGCAGCCGACATTAAAAAGGTCTAATTTTAGCGAATATCAACCAATGTCCAGAACAAACCTTAACGAATAGCGCACATATATCTTTCAGAGTATATAGGGGGGGGGGGGGGTAAAACATTCGCCGGCAATTCCCATTTGCTTTAAATGAGCTGAAACTCACATGAAATGTAGATTATTATATACCTCATCGAATGGGGGTGCACAAATTGTAGCAGCCGACATTAAAAAGGTCTAATTTGAGCGAATATCAACCAATGTCCAGAACAAACCTAACGAATAGCGCACATATATCTTTCAGAGTATAAAGGGGGGGGGGGTAAAACATTCGCCGGCAATTCCCATTTGCTTTAAATGAGCTGAAACTCACATGGAATGTAGATTATTATATACCTCATCGAATGCGGGGTGCACAAATTGTAGCAGCCGACATTAAAAAGGTCTAATTTGAGCGAATATCAACCAATGTCCAGAACAAACCTTAACGAATAGCGCACATATACCTTTCAGAGTATATAGGGGGGGGGGGGGGGGGGTAATACATTCGCCGGCAATTCCCATTTGCTTTAAATGAGCTGAAGCTCACATGGAATGTATAGATTATTATATACCTCATCGAATGCGGGGTGCACAAATTGTAGCAGCCGACATTAAAAAGGTCTAATTTGAGCGAATATCAACCAATGTCCAGAACGGATAGCGCACATCTTTTAGAGTTGATAGGGGGGGGGGGGGTAATATATTCGCCGGCAATTCCCCTTTGCTTTAAAAGAGCTGAAACTCACATGGAATGTAGAATATTATATACCTCATCGAATGTGGGGTGCACAAATTGTAGCAGCCGACATTAAAAAGGTCTAATTTGAGCGAATATCAACCAATGTCCAGAACGGATAGCGCACATATATCTTTTAAAGTTTATAGGGGGGGGGGGGGGGCGTAATATATTCGCCGGCAATTCCCATTTGCTTTAAATGAGCTGAAATGTAGATTATTTTATACCTCATCGAATGCGGGGTGCACAAATTGTAGCAGCCGACATTAAAAAGGTCTAATTTGAGCGAATATCAACCAATTTCCAGTAGAAACCTTAACGAATAGCGCATATACGGTACCTTTCAGAGTGTATAGGGGGAGGGGGGGGGGGGGTAATACATTCGCCGGCAATTCCCATTTCCTTTAAATGAGCTGAAACTCACATGAAATGTAGATTAATATATACCTCATCGAATGCGGGGTGCACAAATGGAAGCAGCCGACATTAAAAAGGTCTAATTTGAGCGAATATCAACCAATGTCCAGAACAAACCTTAACGAATAGCGCACATATATCTTTCAGAGTATATAGGGGGGGGGGGGGGGTAAAACATTCGCCGGCAATTCCCATTTGCTTGAAATAAGCTGAAACTCACATGAAATGTAGATTATTATATACCTCATCGAATGGGGGTGCACAAATTGTAGCAGCCGACATTAAAAAGGTCTAATTTGAGCGAATATCAACCAATGTCCAGAACAAACCTAACGAATAGCGCACATATATCTTTCAGAGTATAAAGGGGGGGGGGGGGGGGGGGGTAAAACATTCGCCGGCAATTCCCATTTGCTTTAAATGAGCTGAAACTCACATGGAATGTAGATTATTATATACCTCATCGAATGCGGGGTGCACAAATTGTAGCAGCCGACATTAAAAAGGTCTAATTTGAGCGAATATCAACCAATGTCCAGAACAAACCTTAACGAATAGCGCACATATACCTTTCAGAGTATATAGGGGGGGGGGGGGGGGGTAATACATTCGCCGGCAATTCCCATTTGCTTTAAATGAGCTGAAGCTCACATGGAATGTATAGATTATTATATACCTCATCGAATGCGGGGTGCACAAATTGTAGCAGCCGACATTAAAAAGGTCTAATTTGAGCGAATATCAACCAATGTCCAGAACGGATAGCGCACATCTTTTAGAGTTGATAGGGGGGGGGGGGGGGGTAATATATTCGCCGGCAATTCCCCTTTGCTTTAAAAGAGCTGAAACTCACATAGAATGTAGAATATTATATACCTCATCGAATGTGGGGTGCACAAATTGTAGCAGCCGACATTAAAAAGGTCTAATTTGAGCGAATATCAACCAATGTCCAGAACGGATAGCGCACATATATCTTTTAAAGTTTATAGGGGGGGGGGGGGGGGGGGGGGGGGGCGTAATATATTCGCCGGCAATTCCCATTTGCTTTAAATGAGCTAAAACTCACATGGAATGTAGATTATTATATACCTCATCGAATGTGGGGTGCACAAAATTTTAGTAGCCGACATTTAAAAGGTCTAATTTGAGCGAATATCAACCAATGTCCAGAACAAACCTTAACGAACAGCGCATATACCTTTCAGAGTACATAGGGGGGGGGGGGGGGGGGTAATACATTCGCCGGCAATTCCCATTTGCTTTAAATGAGCTGAAAGTCACATGAAATGTAGATTATTATATACCTCATCGAACTGGGGTGCACAAATTGTAGCAGCCGACATTAAAAAGGTCTAATTTGAGCGAATATCAACCAATTTCCAGTAGAAACCTTAACGAATAGCGCATATACGGTACCTTTCAGAGTGTATAGGGGGAGGGGGGGGGGTAATACATTCGCCGGCAATTCCCATTTCCTTTAAATGAGCTGAAACTCACATTAATGTAGATTAATATATACCTCATCGAATGCGGGGTGCACAAATGGAAGCAGCCGACACTAAAAAGGTCTAATTTGAGCGAATACTGACCAGTATGAACATATAAAGAAAATTATTACAAACATATTTACCGTTTGTTCTCCTCATTTTCTTTACGGGTTCTCGTGAAAACTAATTAAAGATAATAATTATGTTACCTCCTAATATTCGTGGGTAATGTGCCGGGAAATCGGAGGTGTGTCCAATTCAACCAATCACGAGGTGGGATTTTCCCTACGTCATTGTCCTCGTTCGCTACATAGAAACATTTAACAACCATAATGGGGGATGACGCCGATGAAGTTTCGCTACGATACAGAGATAAAGAGGTGTTTTATTCACTTCCCGACTGTGAATGATGTCGTTTTGAAAGAATTTACAGACACAAAATGGTCCAAAACTTTTGCTTCTGCTGAGATTTTGAAAAATACGGACGGAGAAAAGAGCAAAATTGCGACGGATTTCCTTGCCAATGTCGCCCGTATTGAACCGTATACAGCGACAGTACCAGTGGTGCAGTGCAAGTTGTAATTTGCGCTGCACTGGTACTGTCGCTGTACTACGGTTCAATACGGGCGACATTGGCAAGGAAATCCCTGGCAATTTTGCACTTTTCTCCGTAAAATACCTCGAGATTCTGACAAGACTGAATTTGAAGGTGAGTTTCAATCTCTTTGTTTGCAATAACCATGATAACCCAGCAAAAATTAAGGCCCTGCCTTCGACTTTGATCTAGCCTCATTAAAAAAAAAACTTTAATTAGATCTAGATCTAGGTCTAACAGTTAGGCCTAGAGAATAGAGTCTAGACCCTCTAGGCTCTAGGCTTTGGGCCTAGGCCTAGATTTAGGCCCTTCATTCATGCATGATGGAGCTTGAATGATGAAGTTTGTCAGTTGTTTGAATCGTTTACAATGTCTCTGTGAGTTGACATCAATTTTGTTTGTCATGTCATTGATGTAATCATGTAGTACATGTAGACCCTCCCTAGCTGTAATGTATAATAATGGAAAACAAAAAAAATGTCGGACAAGTTGGACGCATTGAGCCAGGCTTTACTTAACTTTAGACATGCCTTCCTAGTTAGTTTAACTTATTGGCCTGGTCAAAACAGCATTATTTTAAACTGGTTTATATTTTCTGCTGGGATGTGCTGTGTTGTTTACATTTGTTGTAATCAGTGCATTAAGCCATTATAATATAGTTGCACACTAGGGGTCAAAATACAAAGCCTATTTAGACAAGGGGCACTTGTTCTAACATGAAGATAGACATGGCGGCTGTCAAGCTATCAGTATCATCAATTTTAATTTTTGACTTTTTTAAATAGAAAAGACGGCGAAGCTATTGCCAATTTTCGAAATAACCTATAGACTAGTCTAATATGAATTTTTGTTTTTGAAACATTTACCGGGTAAAGAATTTTCAAAAGACGCCAAAGCTATCAGAAATTTTTGAAATGACAGCGAAGCTATGCCAATTTTTGATATGAGCTTTGTTTTTGACTTAGTGTTTTATTTTTATTTTTTCCCCAGATCCATCTGATATCCCTTCACAACCTAAGAAGCTGTGTAGGAGTCTACAATCTCGGCGCTCATCTACCAGCTTTGATTTGTTGGACCTATTTGAGACCATCAGTATAAAATTTACGCCGTTCATATTGAGCACTAAATGTATGCAATATTTTTTGCTGTTTATCAGCAGATTTTTCAACATTAACTGGTTCTATTGATAACAACAAATATATATGACAAAATTAAAATGAACAGAGGCAAGATCATTGTGAAACTTTTTCTCTGATATTTCTTATTCAATTTGGGGATTTTAAAACAAATTAAGCATTATTTTTATATCCCTATGGTTCCTTTGTAAATTATGTACAAAATAACCAACCTTTCATGAAAAGACATACAAATGTATGGGTCGACTGGGGTGTTTTACATATACATTATGTGCACCTGTAATATAAGAATATACTAAATATATGTAAAGATATAATTTCAGAGCTGGAAAAATGCTTTTTTTAGATGCCAAAATTAATCTCCCAAGGTTTGATTGTTACAAACTGTTCCAATTTTTATTTCATCAAAAGGCAAACATTTCCCTTCAAATGTCAAGGAAACGATGTCCTACAGTTCCCTATTTATTCCAGACCTGATAATTATATTGATTAATTGATAAGAATTGTATCAAGGAAAGCAAAATGAATTATTTCGCTGACAGTAATATTACCAGTAATCACTTACAGTAATGTACTATTGTACTTGCATTGCATGCTCATTTGTTTCATAATAATAATAATAATATGGATATTTATTATTTATTATGCATACATTTTTTTTGCCATGTTGAAGCATTGCCAAGATTTATAGTCAAATATAAAACTTTATTACGTTCAAATGTATGGGTCGTTTCAAACTTTCCATCACACTCTTTGGACACTTGTTCTAATCGAAATATTTAACATTTATGAATTCCTCAACAGTAACAGCTTTTTGGCCATTTTTCTATCAACATATTTTAGGACATTTTCTTTGAACCAAAAAAAAAAAAAGACAACAAATGACTAGACACATCTTATCAATGTTTCATAATTTATTTCAATTCCATCAATATTTATGTAAAAACTATTAACAATCTTTGCAGTTAAATTGCATTTGTAAATTACAACATACATGTACCATAGTTCTGATTTCACTGGCAGTGGCAAGTACCGGTATTAGAAAAAGTACCCGGTAATAAGCTACTTGTAGATAAATGTCATTGACAGAATGGTAGTACGGTAATACATTTTACATAATGAATGAAATCAAATTAAACAGAGAAGAATATAATTTATTTGGCAGTTTTGGTATGAATTTGTTGTTAGGTTTCTCTTTGAAATTTGTATTGTTCTAAACTGATGCTATGCAGACCATGAGCAGTGTTGCTGTCTAGTACTATACCTAGTATAAGTATTAACAACGTTTTGAACAGCAATATATTTTTCGGGGAAATGGAAAATAAACTAAAAGCAACAATATTGATGATTTGATTGGAAGGAGTTTGCACAGTTGATGAAACTCAATAAGACATGTCGAAATAAATAAGGTAAAATGTGATGAAGGAGAGAGGAAGAGTAAGGAGAAAACAACAGGGGAAGAAGAAAAAGAGATTTTTAAGAGGAGACATGAAGAGAAGAAAAAACGTGTGAGAGAGAGAGAGAGAGATAGACAGACAGATTAGAGAGAGAGAGAGAAATAGAGAAAAAAAGGAAGAGTTAAATGAGTGACATGAATATACAAACAGATGGTAACTTAAACAAGATGCAAGAAATTACGTAACTTGGGCTTAACAAAACTCGTCTTGATGACGTGCTGAAATAAATTAAAAAAACATGGAAAATTGCAATTAGTGTTTTCAAGTTCACCAACAAAATTGTTCAACAGCATAAATATAAATTAATTGCGCAGAAAAATCACACCTGAACAGTCTCATAGAGGTCTGAAATAAATGTTTTGCAAAAAATAATCAAGAAATAGCAAATTTGAATGCCTTTTGAATCAGCAAAATGGCTATTTTACCCTAGTTGGCGCTAGTCTTTTTCAAGGAAATCTTGTTAAAATCCAATAAAACTAATTAGCGGATTATCTCATCAACGGGTGTACGAAATTTGGAGAACAAAGGTGTTTTCTCATCAGCAACTTCATCACAATCATTTGGTATAGTTAGTTTTCTCTGCCAAAGATGGGACTACGAAACTTTTTTTTTAGATGGTTTTATGGCCCTTGCCCCACAGTCTAGTATAAGCTGTTATTTTCGCGAGGGTTTTATTTTCGCGAATCTTCGCGAATTGCAAATTATCGCGAAATTATCAACACGCGAAAATATTTCCACTGCCTGAACGCCCGCCGCACAAGTAAGCAACGTCACACAGTACTAGTTCATGTGCTTTCAAAACTACGTCATCGCCACTAGCGGGAATTCCCTATAGTGGGGTTTCCCATATTGGCATTAACGAGCGCCCTATGTGCTGATACAGTGCTTGTAGTGCGAGTGCGATGCGATGCGATGCTGTGCGATATGTTTTGTATATGCATGTCGCACAAGCTAACTCTGGTCAGGGAGGTGTGTCTTCTCCGATAGCTTTGTGTATGGTATGTGTAGCATGGCGTGTAGGCATGGCGTAGTGAATTAATACGGAAGTACAGTACAGTACTTAGTACTGCAAAAGTGTCATTCGCGAAAGCAACGACCCGCGAAAATGTCTCTTAGCCTGTCATTCGCGAAAATATCTGTACGCGAAAATATCAGCTTATACAGTACTGGGCCATTGTCAAGAACAAAACTGAGCATAACGCTTACTTCGTAGGTTAGGGTATTTGGTGTGCATAATTATGTGTGTGTATATGTGTGTGTCTAGGAGGGGGTTGACCCTCCAATAAAATATAAATTTAAATTCTAATGATAAACATAATTATAATGATAATAATAAGCAGAAGGGTAAAATATTCCTAATTTTTGTTAATTTGGACCTTTCTTATGCTTTTTTTCTCACTTTAATGTTGTGATAATTTGCATAGTTTTGATTAATGGTTTAAAATAATCATTTTATCAATCTTAATTCTCAAAATAATAAATTGTTATCACTTAAAATTTAAGGAGAAAAACAACGACTAGACCGAAGACTACTCCTATCCGTGTCTCCTTGCGGAGACTACGGTTAGCAGCTAAACGGAGTGCGTTCATATTGTTCAACACAGCGTCCGTATGCGATATCGATATCAGTTTGGCTGCTAAAAAAAGGCTGCTAGCTTCTGCTGCACCACCATTCAGAATTCTGATTCATTAGCTAGCACGTTGCGTATGTTCACCACATCAGAATGATCGAAGAGCATTAAATTTGAGTCTTTCATCTAACAACCCGAACCATGTGAGACAAGCCCGAACAGATGTCACTTTAGTTGTCGCTTTTTGGACTACTTCATTGGAAAGGCTAAACTAGAGGTAAGAATGATTTCCCTACTATTACATTAAAATTTGTAATCGGTACATTTAATGATGTTAATTTAACAATATCCATAACATAAACCCTATGTTCCTTTTCTTCAAACGTGCAGTCGTATTTTGTCTCTCTTTTTCTCTATTTTCTCCGGATTCACCTAAATCATTCTAATGATATGTTTCTTTTGTTAAAGGCCAAATATTGTTCTTATCAAGCAGAAATTAGATACAGCCAGACTACGTCTCGATTCTTATGATAGGCTTATACACTATTATAAAGCAAGGAGTTATGAGGAGCTTAGTTTTACACATCAATTCAAACACATGCCCATCGCATTCAAAACGATTCAATTTCATGATTACAAGGACGTTCAAATGTGTGTTCTTCTTCGTGGAAATCTCATCAGGTCTACTTTTATCGCCATTGCACATTCATTTTGTAATAATAATAATATTCAGTTTTTATTCAGCTTCCAAACTTGGAGATTATTACCCCGGTTTTAGCTGTGCTGCCATTACGGCGCTCTAGCATTTCAAAGAATTAATTCCTGCCAGATATTCATTTACATCACCTGGGTTGAGTGTGGCAAATGTAGATCAATGTCTTGCCAAAGGACATTAGTGCCGCGGCGGGTCTCGAACCGCGGACCTTGTGATCGACAGTCCGGCGACTTAACACTCGACCACTCGACCACGGCACCTCTTGTACCAAATTTATGAACACAAAATCAATAAATGTTCTCCATTGATTACAAATCGATATATTAGTTGAATTTTGCTGCTGTAGTGCATCTCCCCATTCCTGAAAAAATACATTTTTTCACAATATCCATTGGAATTCATATCAAACCTACCCATGTCATGAGCACCATCTCCACTCCCTGGAAAGTTTTTTTTCTTGTCTATTTATCGTAAACATTCATGTTTTCAGAGCACTGACACATGCATTAATAATTCAAAATTCACGTAATCCGAACGAATGGTTCGCAAGTTATCTCCGATGAAAAGCGCCAAAAATGGAGATTAATATCTTACTATTGGACGTAAGTGCCTTTGGTTTCGGATATAAAACTAATCCATTGCTGATCAGAGGCGTAGCTTGTGTTAAAATATTGAAGGGGGCAACCGTATCGTGGAGAGGAAGGGGGGGGGGTGCAAATTAACACTGAGTTAATTAACTAGGGGAGGCTGGAAGAGGGGGCCGTAGTGTCTGTTAACATTCGCCAC
>JAVYIG010013827.1:0-7500 GCA_035222895.1 Strongylocentrotus droebachiensis | reverse complement strand
AGTCTTGTCCATCGCAAAAGACGTTACACACTGCGTATCAACAAACAAATACCGAACTTTTATAGCTCTTAATTAAAACAAAATCATAACCGGTCCCATCTCCATCATGAATCGTTTTGTTTGTGGTTTTATTTCTTGTGTTGTTCTGTTTCTAGGTCTTGCCCTTCGCAAATAACATGATATACAGTGCACTCTAACAACAATTTTTTTCTTTTCCAAACGTTGGTAGCTCCTGATAAAATAGTCACAAGTTGGCCATTCCCAACACAAGCATTTGCTTTCCGGGTTTACGATAATATTCTATTATATTAGTTTATTCTTTACCATAATTATATTCAATGAGAAGGAAACAAATTTGAATTTCACTTTGAATTCAGGTAGCCAAAATAACCTTGCAATCTTTTTCATAGTTAAGAGTAAGCCTGATCATATCCCCCCTTCCACAGGGTTCTTTATTTTCAAATCAAATTCCATATATACAGTATATCCATCAATCATACACAAAATAATATTTAAAGAAATGATTTCCATACATCATGGATAACTAAAGATGACAATCATCATGACCGAAAACATAGAGGCAGAGAAAAAAAAACAAATTATGACAAAATTAGTATTTTAGATATATAAAATAATACCAAACATAAAATACATGATCAATTTCTTGTTGGCACATTTCCAACACTCTCGAATATTTTCTAAAGTGAAGTCATTTTTTTCTTCAGTTTATTCTCTCTGAGATTTGATATTCTAACTTCTTGTATTGCAATGTTACTTGCGGCATTTCCCTGCGACCTCTGTCAATTTTCAAAAGTTTGTCAAGGAAAAAACCATTCTCAACTGTGTTTTCTGAAGCGGAAGTTACCATACTGAATTACTTACATAACCTTGAGGCTAATCTCGAGAATGCTTGCAAAAACCTCCGGTGTGTTTATTGTTCATACTATAATATTTTGAGAGCGCTATTGTTTTTGTATCACCTTTTACTTATGGACGCTTAGAAAAGTTGGACCAAGGTCGTCAATATCCTTCCTACAACTTTTCTGAAGGTTCAAATATCCAATAATCACAATACTTTAATTTCAACTCTAATATTTGTCAATTTTTTGAATTTCAATCAAAATATGCTCGTTTTTTTAAATGACATGTCCTTATCAAAAATCTGGTCTACATCGAACGAGGGACATCCACGATGTACAATTCCCTGGTCGAAACATGATTATTGTGCGATAGGTTAAATACTTGAAGCAGGGCCCTGCTTGAAGTACTATAAGCCGATTTGTGTTCAAAGCAAATGAGTAGAGTGATAGATATAACGGTTTGAAGGAGATTAGGTTAATGCGAGTAATTGCAGCTGTTTCCCTAGTATGAAATCTTGGGGTATACGAATTTTGTTTAACACCCCGGTTCTTTTAAAAAAAGGAGTAAGGACCTCAAAAGTGGCCGATGAGTTCTCCTTCGAACTTCAAGGAGTGATTATGGGTCCTCCGTGAGGTATTTACGGAGCTTATCGGATTATCTGAGGGGTTATTGAATCCCTCCTTATAGGGGCTCTTTATTGAGTTCGAAGGATCAGTGTCCGAACCTGTGAAGAATATACTCGCGAACTTTTGAAAAGTTTGAAGACGTGAGGAATGATAAAATGCTCATAGTAGTGTTATGTTAAACTTTTTTTTTTTTTTAAGAGAAAGGGAGCGCTTCCTGTGAGATCACACGTGGACTTATATGCAATGTCTAACAATTTTCTCGCTCGGTTCCTACGAAATGAGATTTAAAAAAAAAATCAATTGAACAAGGGTGTCGTTTGGTGGCATTCTGGGGGTGTACCCTCACGGTATTTTCCCCGATCCGTTGCTGAGCTTTCTTGAATTTTGCAGCACAAAATCATACCCCATGTTTAGGGATTTTTTTTTGTTGCAAAAAAGTAACCCATTAGAGCGGCACATTCCCGTATACCATTGTAGGCGAGCACCCCTAATGTGGCCCTTCATACACTTGAGAACTTTGCTTATCTTTCGTCTCCTTCTTATTTTGCAGGTAATGTTTCGAACCTCCAAAATACTTTTGAAGGCGCGGAGATCAGTATAAAGAAGTTCCCTCTCGCCGTGTATTCGGGTATTTTTGCATTTTCGGGCTGGTAAGATTCTTTTGAAATATCATGACAGAAAATAAAACTCATTTTATTTATCCTTTTGAACGTCGCGCATCTTAATTTAGTAATAGTCTTCGAAATCATTACACATTTTGTAGAGATTTGTTCCTGTTCTTTTTTGAATATTTTTAAATAGATTTAATCATTATTTGATTGCTGTGGTCAGAGTCATAGGCTATAGGGGTACATTCCCTTTATCGAGTGGTCAACAAATAAAAAGAAAGCAAAAGAGCGAAGAGAGAGAGAGGGGGATAGGATGCGGAGGGGAAAAGAACGAGAAAAGAAGAGCACTTGGGCGACCTCCTACACCTTCACCTAATCAGTAGCCTTGTTAATTCGTTTTTCATTTTTCGAGTTAGACCGAAGCCCCCCCCCCCCCCAAAGTTATATTGCCCCGTCAATTGGTAAATGTTAACTTTGAACCTTGATTCGTTTCTATCCCATTTCCTTTATCTTAAAATCCTCCCTCCAGTTCCTTCAATGTGACCTAATCACTTCAAATTTCTCAAACATCTCTTTTTTCTCTTCATAATGATAATGCTCGTTAGTGCCTTCCAGTCTGGCAATCAACATGATGATCGTGAGACTCTTGATATGTTTTCTTTTTCCATTTAGGGACTACATTTCGTCTATGACAGAAGAAGTAAAGCAACCAGAAAAGTAAGTTGACTTTGCTTCGTGTTATCATTATCATCATCATCTCCCTTATCATCATCATCATCATCAATATAATCATCATAATCACCATCGTCGTCGTCGTCATCATCATCATCATCATGACCGCCGTCATCATCATGATCACTACTACCACCATCATCATTATCATCATCATTAAATTCGTCACCACTACCGAAATCACCATCACAATCATCATCATCGGCATCATTATCCTCATCGGCATCATTATCCTCATCATCATTACTGTCATCATCATCATCTTCATCATTATCCTCATCATCATCATCAACGTCATCATCGTAATGATCATCATCATTGCCATCTTCATAAAAATCAATAGACAAATGGACCCTGTAACTTTTTTTGATTTTTATTCTCGAGAGTACTAAAAAAGACTAATCATTGTTTTCATGGTTTGTGTTTCTTAGAACGATCCCTCGCAGTGTGGTGATCTCGATGTCGACAGTCATCGTCATCTATCTCCTCGCAAACATCGGCTACTTCTCTCTGCTTACTCCTCAAGAAGTACTCTCATCAGACGCAGTAGCAGCCGTAAGTAAGATAGAGAAAGAGGGTGTGTGTGTGAAACAGAGAGAGAGAGAGAGAGAGAGAGAGAGAGAGAGATTGAGAAATGAGAGAAAAAGGAGAGAGAGAGAGATGGGGAGAGGGTGGGGGAGAGAGAGAGAGAGAGAGAGAGAGAGATGAGGGAAGAGAGGGTGGGGAGAGAGAGAGAGAAGGAGAGAGAGAGAGGGGAGAGAGGGTGGGGAAAGAGGATGGGGAGAGAGAGAGAGAGAGAGAAGGAGAGATTGAGGGATAGATGAGGGGAGAGAGGGTGGGGAGAGAGAGAGAGAGAGAGGGGCGGGAGAAAGAGAGAGAGAGAGAAAGAGAGAGAAAAGGATATGGAAAAATATCATTATCATCATTAGTAGTAGTAGTAGTAGTAGTAGTATACTAGTAGTATATAGTAGTAGTAGTTGTAGTAGTAGTACCATCCTGCACTTGCCTCTCAAATCCAAGGGTGGAGTATTCAAATCTCAACATTTGTCACTCTCCATAAAGGTAGGTCCATGCTGTGGTCCAGGCGCGTACGCAGGGGGGGGGGGGGTTGAACCCCCCCCCCCTTTACCTTTTTTCGGGGGGGGGGTTGTTTTGATGGAACCCCCCCTTATTTTTGTTTTAAACAAACAAAAACAAAACAAAACTATTGTGGTAATGGGTGACCAAAAAAAGCTGACCCCCCCCCCCCCCAACGAAACGAAATATCGATCGGCCATTTTTTCAAATTTTGGGAACCCCCCCCCCCCATGCTTATTAAATTAAACCCCCCCCCCCTTGTAAAAATCCTGCATACACCACTGCTGTGGTCGATGCATCGTTGGGTAGTTGTTAGTAGCTGAGTGTATTGTGTAAATTGCTTTATATATTCCATACATTATTTGTTGTTGTATTCATGAATCAGTTATCTTTGTCACATCATCTGAGGGGCCTTAACATAACAAGCTGTGCTTCAACCAAGGTCTCCTTGTCTTTCTTTATTCTACATTGTACTGTTATGATTATCCTCTATTATATTTTGGTACATGTGATTTCTGGAAGACAAATAAACTTGAGGTTTAAATGGATAACTGGCAATTGCCGGGTCCTCAGGGTCGATGTTGATATGCCGTTCTTTACATTGTGATATAACGTCTCTATTTGCTTTCCAAGAGATATTATTATTGCCCCGGCTTTAGCTCCGGTAATCGCGGTGCTCAGTGCATGTTAAGGTATACACCCTACCAGGTATCCACTTAGCTCACCTGGGTGAAAAACGTAATAAAGACTTGCCAAAAGGACGTTTAGTGCTTCGCAGGGATTCGATCCCTGTACCTTGTGGTTCACAGACTTATCCCCTAGACCACGACAACACCACTACAGACCGCAACACCTAATGAGGCTGTACTAGGTTTAAAATAAGTATAATAACAATCAAAATATGTTATTATCCAATAAATCAGTTTCTGTTTTTTTAATTTACCACTGTAGGACTTTGGTGCGAAAGCTTTAGGAGACTGGTCTTGGTTGATATGGCTGTTCGTGGCTCTTTCTGCCGCTGGAAACCTTAATGGAGCAGTCTTCGGTAGGACCAGGTATGTGTAGACTGAGTGGTATAATGAGGGTCCAGTCATCAAGGGGCACTGATTTAATAATAATAATAATAATAAAAACGGTGCTTTATATAAAGTGTTTACCACCGAAGTCTCTAAGAGCTATGAAAAAAGGTTCCAAGTATAGACTTCTTCCACTGGTGTAATCACGGAGATCAGAAAAAGACACATACATGTTATTAATAGGGAGTGGGGGGGGGGGGGGGCACCGGGCATGATTAAGATGAAATCCGAAGAAAATGGCTAGTTGAGAGCAGGGAGGGTATTCCACCAAAAAAAAAAAAGGGGGGGGGGGGTCTGTCATTTTTCCATCTTCTCCTCTCAATGAATCATTTATAGAAATTCAGATAGGAGGGGGGCGAGGGGGGACAATATTTTGATGAAACCCGAAGAAAATGGCTAGTCAAGTGAAGGGAAGGAATAAACAAAGGAGTGGGGTCTGTCATTTGTCCATGTTATCCCTCTCCTTCCCCCCATTCCTCATTTCTTACATTTATCACCATTTATCATGCTACCAAGCAAGGGCTTACCGTGATGGCCCTTCATCTGCAGATTTCTTAATGAATAACTCTTGGTATTGTGTTATCAGCTAAATTTTGTTTTAATGCTATCATTTATTTGTATTATATTCTATGCATAACAATTTTTGTCAATTGCATTATCTTCTCTTTGACACACCTTAGAACTTTCTTTGTAGCAGCACGAGAGGGCCTCCTACCTGAATTTCTATCTATGATTCATATAAACCACCTTACACCGATTCCTGCCATCGCAATATCGGTGATTATAAATTTTTTAAATGCAGGGGCTTCTGTAGTAGATCATTTGAAAAGGGGGTGTCAGATTAACTGTGCTGACATATTTGCCAACAAAATCAAAACAAGCAGTACAAAACAAAAACAAAAACAAAAATCCTCGTTTTATTGTTGTTTTTGTCGCTGTTGTTTGTTGTTGTTTCCTTTTTTCCACTGAATAGTGAGAAGAGTTGTTAATTTATTTGATTATAAATGAGTGTTTACTTGTTTTGTTTCTTAATCGCTGAGTTTCCAAATGCTATGCTACCATTTGTTTTCAACGCTCCTAAATATTATTATCTTCTTCCTTTTCTTGTTTGTCGCGGGCACCGTTGCCAGCGAGTTCCAAGATTTCGGCAGCAATGTAAACATGGGCTCCACCGCCGACCCTCTCTGCATAATTTTATAATTAACAATAAATTTGGATTCTCTCAATTAATTTTCTTCTTTTTTTCGTTTCTATAGCTTCCGTTCAGTATGCTGTTCATCCTGGTCGGCGATGCGCTCATCCTGATAAAGTATCTGACATTCATCGACTGGTTCTTCTCCGCATTCACCATCGCCATCATACCGTACTACCGCTGGAAGTACCCGAACATGAGAAGGCCTTTTAAGGTGAGGGCAAGAAGCGTAGCTGCGGTAAAGAGGTGGTGTTGGGGCAGGGGTCGGATTTTTTTTTTATTTATTTATTTTTTTATTTTTTTGGGGGGGGGGGGGGAGAGGGCACCACCGGTCTCAATCGGAAAATGGGGTGTTTGTGTGTGTGTGTGTGTGTATGTGGGGAAGGGGGAGGGGGGGTGGATGGGGCGGAACTGGACGAGAAAACAAGATAACCGTGCTCTGCCCCCCTCCCCCATTTTCTTTGAATTGTGACCCGTCCCTGCTTTTATTGAATAACAAACCACTGGAGTTACAAACTTTCTGAATAACAAGCTTTATACATCTCTATCTTCTCCTTGGAGCCTTACACTTTCTTCATCTTCTTCAGATTGTTCATTGTGGCGTTGTCGTTCTATATCGCCCTATCTCTCCACCCCCCCCCCCCCATGTAACAAAATTTCAGAATATTCCAGACATTTCGTGGATGTATTGTGGTACATCATTCCCTTGACACCCAATCATAAGGTTGAGGGTTTGTATCTCATTGCGCCACTAACTTCCTTTGGCAAGACATTCTTCCACATTTGCCACTCTCGATCCAGGTGTAAATAAGCCTGCAGGGTACCTGAATTTTTAGAGCGCTACATACATATTTGGCCGCCGGTTATGACCGAGGTAATAATGTTGGAGCGTCAGGAGTGTGTCACAGTGTGACGGACCTGCAACTCTGTGACATATCGTGCGAGCTCCTCTCCTATTTGCACTATACAGAGAATGTCATAAACTTTCATTTTCTTTGTTAATGATGACGGAATAGATTTGTTTTATACAGGGGTTGTATAAAAATATATTTGCAACAAAATGTTTAGGGTGCATGTATGACTGGAAATGTTTATTACAGAGCGAATGGAAGGGGCTCGCAAGATACGTCACGGAGTTGCAAATTCGTGTTTGATTGGTCACAACTTCAAAAGGAGCCACCGGAATAGACCTAACGAGTTTTACTCGCCATCTTCTCCTACAGATCCCTCTCCCATTAACCATCATCTTCATCCTCTTCACGCTGTTCATCATGGTGATGACGTGTTACACGCAGCCCTTCTATTCTTTCATGGGTGTGATCGCTACC
>JAVYIG010013826.1:0-44891 GCA_035222895.1 Strongylocentrotus droebachiensis | reverse complement strand
GTGCTCCTTTTCCTACTGACACTGAGTGCTTTTTTATTTTTCCTTTATAGTAACCTTACAAGATTTTTAAGTGTACTTCTGAATCTGTACCCTCTTTAGGGAATTTCATTTTACAAAAGTGAAACTTTTAGAAAGTATCTAAGATTGGAAGGGAAGGGGTACACCTCGCTTTTCTCCGAAAGAATACGACTTAACTGTATAAAAAAAAAAAAAAAAAAATAAATAAACGCATTTGACGGTCTTGGTATAGACCTATTATGCATTTTACTTTGTGAGCTAATGATCGAGAAAATTTTAGAAAAAAAAAACCTTTGATTGTTAATTTGAAATTAACGGGACCGCCCCACAGAACTGAAACGTGTTTTCCAGTTCTGTGGACCGCCCCACCAAGCCCACGCGTACGCCCGTTGTTAAATATTTAGGCCTATGTTGTTTTTTATTTTTGCTGTGAAGTACGGTGCGTTGTAGTCTCGCTGTGAGCGTTCTATAAATGATCGGATAATCTTTTCACAGTAAAGATTCATTTATACGGTATGTGTTATGTATCATTTTAATTACATCAGTGTGAATTTGAATGTAAGATTTAACTTTATTATTTCTAAATTGATGTAATAAGTAAAAAATGCCAGAGGACAGTTTGTATTCGTGTCAGAATGAGCCTAGCCGTGTGCTGTGTGTGAGACTTGATTCGGAACGATCCCAGGCCGAAGCAGTACCCGTCGCCTGCCGGGCTGGCGCGGCGCGGGGCTCCGTTTGCGATGGAGCAGGCCGCGGCGCCCGTTGCCAATGGATTTAAGACGCCGCGTTGCTAAAAATGGGATAGAGGTTACCCACCCTAGATCAAAATGTCAGTATAGGGGTGTAGTCCACAAAGATTGGCTAGCAGATCGACAGAGAAATTTGTCAATTTTTTGGTGGCGAGCTGCAGACTAGGGTATTATGTTATGGATTAAGGAATAGAGATTTAGATCTAAGGCTTGGAAGTTTGACAGAAATGAACCATCATGAGGATATGAGCACCAGGGGGTCGTTTCATGAAACCAACTCCATGAAAGTCGTATACTTTGTTGGCCACCTAGCTACGGAGATTTCAAGAAGTGGATAAACCGTTTCACAAAACCACATGATCAGCAACAAATTAATTATTTTGATAGACTATCGGCTAAAATATGTGATCTATTTTATCCTGAATTACTAAATTTGATTAAGACTTAGACCTAGTTAGATTTAGAGGCTCAATTTCACTCAAACTGGATGAAAAAGCAAAAATCTAAGTTAGTGGTAGCACAAATGATTAACACCCAATTTGCATGAAAACAGGTACGTACAAATTTATAAAATTTATGAAACTTGAGGTTGCTTTGGCGACGAGCGAATGGAAATTTGAAACTACATGTAAGAGGATACCATACATGTAACTCATCATATCCAATTGAAAGAAGACCCTGAATTTTGTCAAGTTAAGAAAATAATTTAAAAAAAAAAATGTTTATGTCTCATAATTTTAACATTTATTTATCAAATATATTTAGATCTATGTGATATGATTTGTATCAAAATTTGGCTAAAAAATGGAAAACATCTTGAGAAATACCTTCATGAAAATTGTTGTCAATTCTCATGAGTCTATAATTACAAACTGTTCAATCTTCAGTGACTTTTCTGTGTTAGACCAATGTATGTAAAAATGATATTCATCTTATAAAACCTTATAAGAATAAGAACAGTTTGTATGTTTTTACAATGATTTTTTTATTAACATTTTTTAAGAACTTTACAGTGAAATGAGAGCTTGAAGATCAAGAAATAAGTTTTATAAAAAAATGTCAGTTTTAATTTTGAGCTGCCCATCGACTTAATTAAAGTTGCCTTGAGATGGCGTTCTAAATAGTGTAGATATGGCAGGTTAGTCGCTGAAGTGACATGCCGGATGACACACTTCGATCTCTGCATATACATGTATATAAGCAGTGTATGGAACAAGATATAGTCTCAGTAGAACTACCATCGATATATGAAGAGACTGAAGCTTTCATTGGAACTGTCTGATAAGTAGCTCTAACTTCTACTCTTGAAACTGATTGCAGTGTAGAGCTTTGCTGGGCTATATCCCGAACCTGCGCCACACTACTGCGTGCTTATTTCATGAAATACTGACATTTGCAGTCACAGACTAGAAAAATACTGACTATTACACTAAAAAAATTTGTCTTTATTTTACTGCAGGAATCAGGGTAAATCTTGTTAAAGATGGCTGACGTTGTTGCTGTGTGGAGTGTTTCTCTAAGTGATGGGATTCACAAGGTTCAATTTGAGCATGGGACTACGAGCGGAAAGAGGGTCATTTTCGTAGATGGCAAGGTAATGATGTCCACAGAATATCTTTGTTTTATGAATTCATTTTTGGATGTATATCCCATTAAGCGAACTCAACCAAACCAAACGCAAAAAAATACAGTATGTATGGCCAACCAGGTGTCTAATTTCCTTAAGACAGTTTCATGTACATATACATGTATAGAAATTTAAAGGAGAACCCCCAACTTGCTCCTGTAAATAAGATCAGTCATGAAACACTGTGAAACAGGCCAGTCCAGGAGGAGTGGAGAATGTGCCTATTTGTAATATAGAGTCCTGAAATTGCATCCAGTGAGCACCTCGGTCATTGGATGATAACTATGTGGTTGCTTACATTGAAACTGGTAACGAGGTTTGAAAGAAACGTTTATTAAGATGGCGAAGAGGATGATATACAGATATGCAAACCAAATGGTGAACATTGAGGTTTAGGTCTTGTCTCTGTAGTAAGACTTTGTCCATTGGTTTATTAAGTGAAGCAATGTCAAATCTTGTTTCTCCTAATTTACCAATTATGTAACTAAATGATGCAAGAATCATGTATTATAAAAATCAAATGTGCTTATTTCATGTCATTATCTGATTAATTTTGTTAATTGTTTTGTTTTTTAAGTAGATATTTATGGAAATAACAAGGAAGATACATGTAAGGGTACCCCATTTGATTAGATCACAAAGTTTAAAACAAGATTAGCTTAGTATGAATATAGGCGATTGTGTTTGCTTTTGCTCATGTAATAAATATATCAAGAAATGTTACACATTTTCCAGGAGATTTGCAGGAAGAATTGGATGTTTAAGCTGGTTGGCAGGGAAACGTTCACCATAAGTGGTACCAGGGCAGTCATTAACATAGATGCATGCAGCGGTTTTGCATACGAGTACCAATTGGAGGTTGGAGGAAAGAGCTTGGAGAAGTTTGTGGAGCAGAGGAGCAGAACCTGCAAAGTCTGGACGCCAACGATAGATGGAGTTGGACATCGGATAGTTCTTGGTGAGAAACTCATTTTTTGTTGTTGCTTTGTCATTATCTACATGTTAAAGTACATCTGGCGACAACATTTTGATTTTAACATTGTAATTTAATTTACCATGTTTATCTATGTATGCTGTTCTCCCCCTCTCTCTCCCCCCCCCCCTCTCTCTCTCTCTCTTTCTCCACCCCCTCCTCCCCCTCTCTCTCTCTCACTCTCTTTCTCTCCCCCCCTCCCCCCCTCTCTCTCTCCTGCATCATTAATAATACATACGGTGCTGGAATACAAGTAAACAAATTTTAACATCATGTTCATGAATGTGATTATTTCATATTGTTATTCTTTGCAGAGAAAGATTCTATGGAAGTTTGGTGTGATGGTAACGTTCTAGAAACAGCAGTAAGTACAAACTATACTTCTGTTTTAAATCTGAAACTACACACTGTATACACTGCTCGAAGCAAAGTGCATGCAATAGCTGTTGCTAAGTAATACCTTGATCACAGTATCCCCCCAACAAATATGTTCCAGACCGAACAAAACTACATTATCTCAATGGCCAAAATGAAGTTGGTTTAGAGTTGGAAGAGTGATGGTATAAGGCAAACCGCATACAAGGTCTTCACTTTCTCCAACCATCATGGTCATTGAGGCATTAGTTTGAGAAATGGTTGACTCTATTGGAATCTGGTCCTGGAAAGAATAATAAAAGACAGGAATTTGATAAATAATGGATCAAATGTAATATATCATCACATCATGGTGTGCTTGACACATAGTCAAAGTTTTCTTGATCTTCAATTCAAATGTAGTTCATGGGCAGGATAGAGTGGTTATGCCTACAGTGTACACTGTATATGCTATTCTTGTCTCTGAAATTATGAACATAGCCAATAATTTGGGAGAGGATATAATCATGTCTGTGGGGACCTTTAAAAGACATCTTCATAATTAATCTAATTAGGGCCCTGCTGAACCGATGAACCTGGACAGAAATTATTGATGTACTGTATCTTGGAATAAACCAGAAGGAAAATATAATACATGTGCTAATACTCAAAGAGACTTGTACATGTACTAATGATAGAACGAAATGAGGTGTTTACTGGTAATTGCCAATTTAGAATGAATTCTTTTCATAGCCATGACATGACAATGAATGGCTCTTTGATATATGACAATGGGTCTGGTATATCTGTGGAAAGCATCCCAGAATTGGCTTGAGTTGATGTCGAAATTAATACTAAAAATCAATATTTGGGTAAAATAGTGAACAAAGTCTGGTCAGGAGGCTGCAGTAGCTTGTTTACAGTGATAGAATACTAGATTTTGATAATGGCAATCATGTACATGTCGGTATACAAAGGAATTTATTTTTGATTGTTTTACCCAAGAGGAGGGTATGTATTCAAATTTTATAGGCAGATGTTTATTACAAAGCCATGCCTCTCTGATATTAGTTGATCAGTACTGTAAAATAATGTAATGGACACATTACAAACTTAATGTGTGTAGTGCTATACATGTATGTTAAGTGGTTCAAATAATGATATGTCTGGCTTTTATGTGTGCATGTCCAATGGTGTGTGAAATGTGAAGTAATTAGCTTGCGCGAGTGCTCATCAAAAAGCATTATACTTTGGAAGGGTAAAACCGCCGTATTCATGTACATGTACAGATATGTGTGAAAGGTGGCAAAGTTATAATATGTTGTGTGGAAGAAACCATACAGCAAATAAATGTATTTCAAACATGCTTCAGAATATATCATCATGATATAGTGTATTAATACATATATGTAGTCATATCAAAACTAATGTACAATACAGGCTAATCTTTGAAGCATCCTCCCTCCCATCCCTCTCTCTCTCTCTCTCTCTCTCTCTCTTTTTACATGGGCTTGCACACTCTGTATGTACTTTGCATCTGACTCAAACCCTTCTCATTAATTTTTCATGAGCTGTTCTTGTGCTAATTAATTGTTTTCAAAATCTTCTCATAAATAATATTTTATTATAACTCAACATGTATGTCTTTATACATGTAACTCTCATTCTCCCATTATTCTTGTGTCGGTCTGATTATTTTTATGGCTTGCCCAACCCTCGTGATTCAACTTGAGACTGTATGGGGTTGCCAAATTTATCATTACTTTAAAAATGTACCCTTTCTTTATTTTCTGTTTATGTGATAAACATTTTCATAAAAACTCCTCCAAGCAATACAGGTATTACATGTTCAGTAATTCATTTAGATAATGCACCCTTTGCTTTAAAATGTACTCTTTCCTTATTGTCTCTTAAATGATACACATGGACTTGTTTTCCTACTCCTCTAAACCTATATATCTAATCACACTTTGGGTTTCCAACATTCAATGATCTAGTTGCCTGAAGATATGTCAAGTCTTTTTGTATCCCTGTCCATCTTCCTGTCTAAAGGCTCGTTCAGATATGATGCGGAAAAAACACAGTTTTTTTTTATGACGTAAAATATAAAATGTTTCACATTTCTGTATCTTATAAGACAGAGCTCAGTGAATACGCAGAGGACCTTTGTTGCACACAGCTGCCATTTATTAAAACTTAAAAACTATATCTCATATGTCTAAATTGCCCTTCTATCTCTCCCTCTTGTCCTATAATACTTCCCTGATCAGTGCTTGCATTGTATTTTCTTTGTCTCTCCCTTTCTAGGGTGAGTTTGTGGAGGATGGTACAGAGACCCATTTTGAGCTGTCAGGACGCGCTTGCTACATCAAAGCAGTCAGCAGCGGTAAGAGGAGAGAGGGCCTCGTCCATTCACTCGTCATTGATGATAGGGAAATCCCCGAAACGATGGAATGATGTCATCATTTATACTACAGTATAGCACAGACACAGACTTGTAGGTATGAACTGTGAGCAGTACTAACATGAAACAAAGCGTTCATTCTGCTGGCTATTATCACAAAAATGGAAAAGAGATGAACATTACTGTGGAGATTTGTAGAGAGATCATGAGTGGAATTCCTGGGATTGTTTTTTACAAGGTGGAATTTTTCAAGGTGGAATGGAATCTACAAAATCAGAAGGCAACCACGTGACCAAACTAGAGAATATCATATGTATCCCAAGCAGTGATGGAACTGTGTTCCATTCTTTCAATGTACTATTGTACTTATGCTGAATTATATCTAAATATGCTTTTCACTGCTTGTCTTTTGGAAAGGCAAGTGGTGTGAGGAAGTGAATCTGGGCGTAACAAATGTAATATGCATCCTGAGTATTCTGAGTGGTATAAGATGCAGGGGTCAGAAAGTGAATCATGTAACGCTTATCTTGCCCTGGCTTTTTTCCTGCGGTGATTTACCGCAGCAAATGGGAAGGAGGCTAAAGGGGAAATAGATAAAAAGATGATGATAAAATTTTTCAATCAAAGAACACATGTTGAGGTTTCTGTGTGTATTACAAACTGTTATGAATACTGTCACGTGTCTAGGTGCACAAATGTTAATGTATATATCTGCACCAATATTAGTATCAGCACTATCAGAATGTAATTTGTACTGTCTTGAGCATATGTCACTAAATGTAGAAGATATAATAACTGGAGTGCTTACCTGTATGTTCAACAACACATCAAAGAAATTTTGTATCCAAGTATGCTCTTGTAGGATTTCTTTGCACAATGCATCAAAGCTAGCTTATATCAGACTGCATCTGATGCATATGCATATACATAAGGCAACAAACACCATCATTTGGGACGGCACAGAGCATGTCCAAGTCAGTGATCAAAGAATATTATTCCTATCAGTTTTTTGATATGGGAAATCTGCACTCCCCCCCCCCCCCCCATGTGGGTAGTTTTAGAGTTGTTGATGGTATGCACAATGCGTACAACCTGTTCATTGTCTGCCCTCTCCTCCAAATGCAGAAATTGTTACACCCACTTTTGATGGTAATCGGTAGATCCCCCAATGACCAATTATTTGTTAAATTCTATCATCAGTATTTCTGAATAAAAATACTGTGTGCGCACTATATAGTCAGTTACTTGCATATACATACACTGTAAGAAACAATTATTATTATTTTTTTTGCATTTAGACAGTCCATGTTAGCCGTCATCAGTAATGTGTGAAATTTAAAATGGTTTTTAAAGTTTTCAGGGGTGTCAAAATGTACTTCAATGAGTGGACATTTTTTAGCTGCTGATGAAATTGTGTAGTTGAGTGATTGTTTTAGATATTTTATTTGTTTTTAAATTTTAAAATTGAGCACATAACTTTTGCATTATTTGATTCATATTATATTTTTGTAAGTAAATCAAAAATTACCCAATTTTATTATTTGTGTTGCTTACATGTAAGTTGTTCTTAATTATTATCAGTGTATTTATCTAATGAACACTCAGCAGAAAAGAAAGAAGAAAGTGCACACTAGTTATAAGATTTTCAAACAATTTTTTAAAATGTAAAGTTATCTTTCATATATCGATTATCAAATAAACATAACCTTTCAAGAAATCAATTCAAGGGTAATTTCAGAGCCCTGTTGTAGTTCCCCTAGATATCTTACTCGGCTTACTCTGGACCTGCCCCTTTAAAAGAACATATATGAGATGTTGATATGAAGTTTTTAGAATGTGTTCAATTATATTGTGAGACTGTATTCACAGACAGTTTTTATTTTTACATTAAAAAAATATACTTAACAGGATCTTAGAATGCTGCATGTAGGAAAGTTTTCCTAAAAAAAGACACAGGTATAATATGCTGAAAGAGTGAATGGGGATTGTAGTGTTGGGTTTACTTAGCTTTTCATGGTGTGTAATATGTTGTACTGTAAAGGCCTTGTACGTGACTGTTTATTGCCATCAAATTTGAAAATGCCTTCGTCAACATAATTATAATGGTCTAAAAATAGTGAAAAAACAGCACAGAATGATTTTGTGTGTGTGTCTATTTCCATCTATATTTCGTTCTGAAGCTTACATATTTTGGGGGTCTATACTCCATTTTTTCCCCCATAAGAAAATATAAGAGAAATAGTCTAGTGTACTTTAAAATACCAAAAAGATATAGAGAATAATTAAAAATATGCATTTAAAAAACAACCAGGGTGATTACACTTTTATTTCCTTAATTAGAATTTTGACTCTTGCCATCACCAACCTGTATTTTGATTTAAATAGCTTAGATGTTATTTTTCTCTCTTTCGCATTTATGAAGTTCAGTGATTTAGATAATTCTTTATTATAATATTTTTTATATATTTTATTTGTAAAGAGGTTTGCTTGCTCCTAAATCCAATGCCATCTTTGTATACAAACCTACAGCAAATGGATTACCCCCCCCCCCCCTCACCCCCACCCAATTGCTTTAATAATAGTAATCAATTATTTTCTTTAAACATTTGTAATGATTAGTCCATAAATCTTTCCTATCATGAGGTTATTATGAGGAGATAATCATGTTTGAGAAATGACTCATTTCGGGGGTAGTTTTTGGTAGTAAGATGTAAATTGTTGAATCTTTCCTAGGTTAATACAACTACAACAAAAATCACTACTCTGCATGCAAAGAAACAGACTCTTCACCACAAGTCATGAAGCCTTGACCAGAGTCTAGCTCTGTAAGTCTCTGTCTGTGTCAAATAAGATTAATATTATTGTCCAGATTTTGAATCATCTAAAGTAAAGAGCCTATGCTGTCAATCTAGTCTCATATTGCAGACACTGTTACACACAGCAACTGACAATGGTTTTCGCCTGCAACTAAAAAGCACTATGGCAAATAAAAACTTGGGTTTATGTGTTAATAAATGCCAAGTGGAAAGCCCCTGATGTGCGCATTAATTTTGACAATTTGTATTGCAGTGATGTTTGTTTGTTTTTGAGGTAGTTTACTTTATCATGTGTAAACAAAGCTTGATTAATATTTAATTCAACTTTATATTAGTCAATGTCTGCAGTTTGTGTGTCATTTAGTGCTTGGAGTTTGTAGAAAATGTTAATTACAATATAAAATGAATTCATTGCCAATTTGGGTTGTGCTAAGTTCAACCTCAAAGTACTGCTGGATAGAGATACATGTATATCAACTATTTTTTGTAATTAGGGTATTTTTTTATCTTTGATTTGAAGGTGTTACTAATTAACATGTATGTATGTTATACATGATTATGATGATTTATCATTGGAAATCATTTCCTCACTTTTTGTTTTAATAGTAAGAATGAGCTGTTCTCTTCTTAGTAGGTCCGTGGAATGATAGAGTTGGTAAAGACAAAAAGACATTGATGGTGTAATGCACTCACATGAGTGATAATTCTACATTCAAATAATTAAATATTCGGAAAAGTACCTTTTCTGCCAACACAAATCTTTGGGTCAAGTTGTACCATGTTTAGAGATACAATTTTGCAGGTGGAGTTCAGAACCTGTCCCTAGGAACATCAATAGAAGCAAGAACTTGACTTTTAGTATGTCATTCCAGATAAACATAGGTTTAACATGACCAGATTTTCTTAAGTCTGAAGGCCCAAGAGATTGACTGCACACAAGATTTGGTCTCACAAGCCAAATGTTTGGAAGGTTTCTGACCCCCCCCCCCCTCCCATAAAACAGTCCAACACATTAGTTTTGTTTACCTCGGATCTAATGAGCCTTTTATCTTTTAGATCTTCAATCAACTAGTCAAATGTGTTATTATGGGTGTGTAAATATTGTAGATGATTTTGTGATTGTGTTCAAGTAACCTTAATAATCACCTTGAGTTTTATGAGTTATGATATTCCATGTATTCATGATAGAATCATTAGTACTATGTGTACAGTATATTAAACTGTATCATTCACAAGATTTTATTAAATATATTAAAACATATATGAATACCCATTGAATTTATGAAATTTGATATCTTTTTTGTTTGCATGCAGGCGTGTTAGTATTGAATTTTGAATGGTATATCTAGTGAAAATGCACCTGGGTGAGCAATTAAAGCACCTCCACCCATAGTGAAAATACTTTTTTTTTTCCTCAAAATTCCTGCTAGACTATAAAATCTTGAAGAACCACATTAAATGGAGTAAAGATTATATATTACATGTCCTATTTGTAGGATTACCCTGGATTGGCAGCCAAAAGTAAACAAGAATTGTTCATGTTCTGGTGCAAAGCAAACACAGTGGATATTGAAGAAGATACATAGTTACTGGGGGTATAGAAAGGGAAAAAAGAATAAAGAAACAAATACAAATCAATATCAGGAAGAATATGGTGTCTGTTCACTTTGGAAATAGATTAGATTGAGTTAATTATCTGAAGATCGAAATAGCAGTCCACAAATTACATCACACATGGATATAAATAATGTGGGAGGTTTTCCACATTCTATGATCTGAACTTTGAACAAATCATGAGCATTAAACTTTCATCTGTGTTTCACTGGCCCTTTTCTCTCACTCTTTTTAACTAGGAAGAACTTTTTGTGGAGGTGCAGTGATATAAAAAGTGGTAGTATAAAAGAAGAAAAGTGAAAAATAGGATAAGAAAGGAGGAGAATAAGGAGAAGGAGAATGATTAAAACTTCGGGAGTTGCTTCGATCTAGCTCTAGTTGGATCTGGGAAAAGAGTTGCGATCTAGAGCTTAGAGTCGGAGTGTGAGAATATTTTTAGTAGATCAACATCGGATCGGAGCCGCAAGCTCATCCCTGCGCGCGCATGCGCCGTGATCGTAGCAACAACTATCAACAACCATGGCTTCGTCTGGTGAAAGAATCGGAGAAGAAGGCGCTTATTTCCTAGAACGTATCCTTTCATGATGATTTGTGTCTATATTTATATCGTTTAAAACTTACCGTACTCGTTAATAATGGAAATTACTGATTATTGAATCAAATTAATGAAAATTACTCGCATACATGACTAGTAATCACCAATAAATGTTGAAGGGCAGTCCCGTGTGCTGATAATTGTGTTATTATGCAGGTAGCTTGGTGGTGCATGCATGTACGTGCATGTTGATTTCCGACATCTTTGAACTAGACTAATAATATGTAGGAGGAAGAAGAAGGCAATGATCAGCCGGTTGCTGTTGTCGCCATGTAGTGCTTTTAGCGTTCATTCGTTAAGAATATTTACGCCTTTAAAACTAAAAGGCTTTAACTTTTTGTCAATTTTTATGTAATAAAACTCTGGTTCATGCTAGGCAAATTCATGCAAAAAAATATATTCAAAAAACTGACTTGAAAACACATCATACAATTAGTCTGAACCGAGTCAGGAGCAAATTTGAAGAAATTGTATTTTTAAATGTTGTAAAACCAAAGATATAAGAAGAAAACTGACCAAGTATCTGTACTAAAAATCGTACATGTAAAATTGGTCGTATACATTCGACAGCTGAAAATGACGCGCACGGTTGCATTACGTCCGTTCTCGAATCCAAAATCATACCTCACACACACACTCTCGCCATACCGCGAATGGTCCGTCGTGGGGAGCTAGCCGGCTGAGAGTTTGCAGCGATACCAACGCAGCCGCGGAGCTCCGCAGAGCGCCATTTTAGCGGGACTCGGAAAGGTTCGCGGTGGGTAGGCAGCGGCCTAGCTTTTTGCCCAAACAACGCTAGATCGGCTGCTGGCAAAATGAAAATAACTTCGATCGAGAACATCGTCGGTTTCTTAACTTTTCAGTGAGATAATTCTGAATTCTAATTGAGACTATATAATAAATTAAATCGACAAAGAAACCTCAGTAGAACTCTTATAACTATACAAAAGCTTGTTTATTTCTTCATTTGACATTTTGTTTTCGACCATTTTTTCGTGCGCGAGTCAATGGAAACTATGTATTACCAAACTTTCAACACGCAAGGAACGGGGAACACTCGCGGACCTCGTAACAAATTTGTTGCAAAAAAAAATTTCAAGGGTGATTTTGAAGCAGTGTAGAATATTGGCGCTGCAATGCGCAGAAATATACTTGAAAGAAACTTAATAAATCATACCTTAATTTTCAGAAAATCGTATTTGTATTAGTGTACCTAGATGTGACTTGTTTATAACTCAGATTTTATGAAGATTTGTCGGGAAAAAATGTCATTTTTTTCCGTTTGGTGGTCATTTCTAGGCTAATATTTCAAAAGTTGCATCAGTAATGGGCCCGATGTTTCTCTTATCGTACTCGCATGTTATTTCTACATAGATTAAACATAGGATGGTTAAGGGTAAGACCAGATAACATTATAAAAAAGATATATCCTTCCACTCTCCCATATCCAAGTTTTGGGCTGATTATTGCCGACCCACCGCAGCAAGGCCATTCAGATTTTCGTACGAGCGCGAAGCGCCCTCTAGTGCCCCATGAATGTGCCTATTCATGCTCTTCGCAATTTTGTGTGTGGTGGTGTTCTCACTAGAGACAGTAGAGTATGAGCAAGTGTGTGTGTGTTTAGTTTCAGAAATATGATATTTTATGTGTGGAAATCGCCCTATTCTGTCATGTCTGTTTTATGGACTCCAAGTCCAAGACAAGTTGTATAGGGTCTACTCTATTGTAAAAACCAATAATTAAAATTTATAAATAAATTAAATAAATAAATAAATGAATAAAAAGAAAGCCTGAAAGGGGAACAAATATATTAAACAGACTTTTAAAAAAATGAATTAAAAACAAAATATAGAGTCTGGGTCTATTCTAGATCTACTAAATCCAAATGGGGCGTTGTGGCGTGCGCCTGTAATCCAGCTAACAATCGAAGTTCCAAACTGAATCAGCCAAGGATGCAGGTTCAAAACTGAATCACGTCTCTTGAATGGAGACGTTAAAGGTCGGTCCACAGACGTAAATAATCATTTCTGATTTATACACGTCTGTAAAAACCTAATTACACACACACACACATGCAAAAACGTATGGTGGTTTGTTGTGCATCCTAGACCTTTTGCATGTTTACTTATGATACAAAGACAAGTGAACAGTTTGATGATGAGCTACTTTTAGATGTTCCTTAATGACCATATTTGCCAGGTGCCACAATCACTGAGGATTCTGATGATGAGTTCCAATATGAGGAGATCCCTATTGATGACGATTTAGTCTCTGGTAAGTTGTTAATCAAACAGAATATATTTTGCTAAATGTTGGTACCTCTTTGCTTGTGAGGTGAATAATTATTAAAATTCATTAAAGCTGCATTAATATATAAACTTCAGGTGTGCAGTATTTACTATACATAAATGCTGTTTAAATATTAGACGGTATTATATTAAAGGTGAAATATGCTAGGTGTCCAAATTTCTTTTTCTGGAGGGGTTGAAGATTTAAGTTTGATATGGATCTTTATTCATTAATGTGTCAGTAAAGATAATTAGATTTTTTACTTTTAATCACATGTCACTTTTACAGCTTTCATAACATGAGTTTCAAAAATTGAATTAACCTCATGTAACTTGATAGTGGCAGACAATTACCACCAACATTTTTAAAATATATTTTATGAAAGAAGATAGTACTGACTTTTAAGTTTAATCTACAATGATTTCTAAACGCACAGCAAATTTTCTTTTTGAACGGAACTTGATATGAGTCTGGAATGGCATAGTATGCATGGAGAAACCCAGTTCACCCAGATTATTTCAAATGGTTTTTATATCCATTCTTTCTGCAGAAATTGATGAGGATCTTAACAATGCTGTGCGTACTATCCAGGAAGCACAGGAAGACCAGGAAGCAGCTGTAAGTTAAGGTTTCTTTATTTAATATATACATGTATATATATTCTTTTATGTGCTGTTTGAGGATTAATGTTAATGAATAATCAATTAAGATCTATATTATTGTACACTTAGGAGGAATTTTGATATGGAAAGTACAGTCTCTGAGGGTATGCAGGGAAGAAATGCATTTCTTAAAAGATAGCTGAAATCCTTCCCAGATGATCTCACATGAGTATTTTAAAAGACTTAATACCAATATTTAAAAGTCTTCTTAAAAAGCATCAGAATCTGTTAATGTCTAAGAATTTCACTTACATGTAGGTTTGATTGGAAGGTAAGCAAGTAATGTATGGATGTGTAAAAATGCACAGGTGCTAGTGGTGAAAACTTGATAGCATTCTAATGTTACTTTGCTCATCATGTTACTCCTTTTCACCTTTCTCTCTTTCATTCTTGTATAATGATTAGAATAGAAAGGAAGGTCTTATTCCTCCACCTGTCACTCAGAGGCCAGAGGTCGTTGATGACTTCGTCCGTAATTTCCTGGTCAAGATGGGAATGAGTCGTACCTTAGATTGCTTTCAGACAGAATGGTAAGTATCTTAAATCAATAATAGAGATTACATCAGTTTCTACCACTAGTGAATATCTATAACCCCTTCGAACTTCATGACAATTTGTAATTAGAACCTTGAAAATGTTTGTCCATACTTAAAATTACAAATTTGTCATCCAGAGTTAATGAAATCCTACCTTTGAAAGAAGATTGAATTATTGGAATTTCTTGGAATTAGTTTCTCTGTGTTCATAACTTTACATGTCTCCAGTTGGATATATTTCTGTTTGCTTTTGAATTTGAATTATAGTGCTTAGGGGAAGAATAGAGAAAGATAATGACTACCAGCAGGATACATACTTGTGGACAACTACAGAGAGAGAGAGAGGGGGGGGGGGGGAGACTTGAGCCATCCAAGTGTTCACTAGAAGTAGTGTCTTTGTGTACACTTTTATAGTTCTAAGTCCAAGAATCATGTCTTTGACACTGAGTAACCTTATCATCATGGTTCTTATCCTACCCCCAGGTATGAGCTCCAGCAACGGGGTCTGATGAATGAGGAGGATGTTGGCACTGTGCCTGACATCTACTGCCGCAATCAACAGCTGGATAATCAGGTCAAGTTTCTACGTACTGATGTGGATAGATTCAGGGATGCTGCCATGTAAGTTGAAAACCTCTTCATTCTTGGATTCAACCAATTCTTTGCCATTGAATGGAAAATGCTGCCTAAAATTTTTGATGTCAAACAATAAGTCGACTATTTTTTTTCTCCATTTTTCCTCTTGAAACAAAATCGGGTACCGTACCCTCATTTTGAAGTTTATTCAAACAATATCATTTCATTTATAATGACTGTTCAAAAATCTAGTGGCACAGGAGGGGAATAAAATGATTCTAATTTATTATCATGAATGATCATATTTTGCAATTTGATACTTGTAAAGAAGCATCGATGATGAGTGATAGCGAGATCTAAGTACTTTTAAAAATACAAAGCCTTTGCTTTTCATTTTCATTTAATTTTATGTTATGTGATTGATCATAATTTTGTATGATCTACATGTATTTAGCTATTTCATTAAATTTTTGGAAAGCAATCTCAAGACATTTTTCTGATAAAGGGAGTTATTACTCCAAAGGCAAAGACCATATTTTGGTCTAGGGACCTCTTCATACTTCATGTCACTGTTTCATACAATTAATGATGTTGATTCATTGTTGATATTTTCTTGTCTTTAAATAGGAAAGCCAAGGAGACATATGTGAAGTTACGCAAGGAGAGGGACTTCCATCGTATGCATCACAAGAGGGTCGTCCAAGAAAAGAACAAGTTGATTGATGACATCAAAAGGTCAGTGATAAAGGTCATGCAAGCCATTAGATGAATTAGGAAGGATACAATAACTTATTAATCAATTTACTTATTGTGGATTTTAGAATAAAAGTCTAGCACTAATTAAACCTGTATTTGCTGGAAATTATGTTTTGTGTGCTTGAAGATTTTAATGAAAAGTATAGGATATACATGAAGCATGTAAGCGTTTTGATTTGCTGGATAAATTTTAAAGAGTATTGAAGTACTTTTGAAAATATGTAGACAAATTATAGTTTTATCCTGTGTAGATAATTAGGAATTGCAGTGTGGATGAGCTAAATGTTTCTTTATATGAACTCATTGAATGCAGACTGAAGCGTCACTATGGTTCCTATGAACCTACCTTGCAGCAACTGAAGCAGAAGTATGAGGCGGTGATGAAGGAACGTATGTTGGCCAAGCTCGAGAGAGACAGAGCTGTCAATCAGGTAAGAATAACAATTACCAAGGTGTTATGCTGTCAACATTGGGAAATTCTTACCTTTTTCTCAAAAGTTAAGTTCTGATATTTGCTGGAAATAATCAGTTACTAAAAAACTGAATGAGAAGTGGTTCAACAAAGGGGAATACTGTAAAATTCAAACACTTTGATGACCTGAAATTTTCAGAAATTGTTTGATGGCCATTTTTATAGCAGGACACTTTTTGAGAATTTCAAAATGTTTGAGTTGTAATTCAGTTATTTTGATGGGATGAAACTATTGCAAAGTTTGCAATAGCTTATTTCTCACAGTTTCAAGTTTTACATTACTACTCTAAATTTAAATTTGGGAACAATGTACATCATGAACTTTAGTAGTTTTTGTTGTTTCACAGATTAATCTGAAGTATGGACACAATTTGGCACTAAGACAGTAGTACAAGTTGATTCTCCTTACAGCACTTGCACGTGCAAATCCAAATAATCATCTTGTCTGTATCATGTGTAGGTGTCTGCCCTGCAAGCGACCCTCCGTAGCCTGGAGAGTGGCTTGAGAGAGGGTGCTACTCAAGAGATGACCAAAGATGAGCGACGTCTAATGTTTGCATCGGGTGTGGGTCCGACCCAGCAGAATGTTCATAGGGCACGTGAGATGACAACTGAACCCTTCCAACCTGACCCTAGCAGTATGGATGTGACTCAACAGACCATACCAAGACATCCTAAGGTAGGCAATCCACTACAGGCAAAAATGTTAGTGATCACCTGTAGGGAAAGACCGCCCGCTATAAAGACACCTTTCCACTGTGTATTATATGTCTATGCACTTAGGCACTGAGAACACAATCATGTTACATATTTTTATGCATTTTATTTGAATATCACAATCAGTAACATCTCTCCCCCAAACTCAGTGAACCTCCATATCCCAATGATTATAGAACCAAGTATGTTGTAAGGGCCTTATGGATTGGAAAATGAATTCTTCTTCAAATCCAATCCATCACTAGAATTGTTTAGAATGAGAGTCAAGTTGACTTTATTTGAAATCTAAATACATTAAGAGCTAAACGACCAGGCTTGAATTTACCCACCCCCCCTCCTTATTTATTATGATATCTCATTTCGTTTCACATTTACTCTATCTCTCTACTTGATTGTCCTGTTGTATTTAGTTTGTTCAGTATTGTATATTCATCTTGCAACGTGTCATATTTTATTTATGTATTAAATGTAAATTTAATTGGATGCAATTTTCTTTTGGATAAATTGTATCCCACTCATTCCCGTCAACAAAATCAAATGTTTAATTTCATGTCGTTATATTTCTATATATTTGAATATATTTGTTGTTTTCTTTCTTGCAATGTTCATCCTTTGGGATTTGTCAGTGTAATGTGACCTATATTATACTTGTACACATGCCATCAAATTTCTTCAAATATCTATCCCATATGTCAAGTCAATTTTACACTTATGACAGGTTGAAACTCATGCTCTGCCTTTAAAAAAATAATCTAAAACCGATTAAAAAAATGAGACATCTTTTCATATCTTGATACCCAAGCAGAATGTATGAACATTTTTTATTTACATTTCTTACTATCTTGTTGTCTTCAGGATTCAGAGTTCCCAGTGGATAATGGTGTAAACCCACAGCTTGCTAGTGTGAAAGGTCCATCAGCCCATCTGACACGAACCGGTGGGTTCAGACTCACCCATACCTTCCAAGCCCACAGTCTGGCTGTCAGCGGGTAAGTCGATCCTGGAACTTCATATTTATATTTGTTTTGTGGGGACGGGGAGAGGGGAGTCTTCAGTGATTTTACGTGTCCATGTTTCATCTTTGCATAGTGCGTAAGATTTTAGTACCTGCCTCGTTCATCTGTACATTTTTTGGCTATTATTGAAATACTGTATATAGAAAAACCAGCACTAAACGCCAGGTAACTTGTAATTGATTTTGCTAACATGATATTATATAAAGATACTGTTACTCCTATTATCTTTGTGTATAAACTCTATTCAAATACTTTTAATTTTTAGTACAATCCTGTTGCCATTATTGTGAGAAAAAAAAGAAAAAAAATTGTTATGTCAAACATCAACATCCAGTCACTTTTTCAGGTTTGATCTTTTCAAAGAGGAAACATTGTTGAGTTATTAATAATTATCTGTGAAGCCATACAACCTCTTCAGACAGGCAAGTCACAAGACAATTTCTAGCAAAAAGTAAAGGAAATGATGCATTTTCATCACATTCATCATTTTTGTTGTCCTCCATCTTCTTGTTTTGGTGATCAGGATAGCGCTCCATCCTCGTAAGCAGATCTTAGCGACGGTGAGTGATGATCAGAATTGGAAGATGTGGTCCATCCCGAGCGGTGACATCATCATGACTGGTGAGGGGCATACCGACTGGATAGCAGATTGTGATTTCCATCCAAGGTAATTCAAGCTTGCCACACTTTCATTACAGAAACAAAAATCCAGAAGTAGACATTTTTTAGAAGATAATGGATTATACAGCAATTGCTCTGGTGATCTCTGTCGCTTTGCAGGCAAATTGCAACACTCTTTGAATCACCAATTTCAACCATTGACACAGCATACCCAAACTAAATGCTAGCTGCAGCCCAAACACTATGTCGTTTTGAAATATAGCCTTTAGCAATATCATCACTGATAGTAAACATCACTTTCTCTTTTTGACTTGTGATATTATTTATTTATTCTCATCAAATCACTTATAGATTGAAAGTGGTATTAGTCAAAGGTATAAAACATTAATGTTCAAACTATGTTTATTATTACATTTGTTATCCCTTCTATATTTAGGAATGTAATGATGAGTTACCAAAAACAGGTTAATTGAAATAATACGCGATGATTTCATTGTATCTAGGAATTCATGACCATTTGTAATTCTAATGAAAGATATCCATTGCATAAGATAAGTTTCTAAAATGTATGAGAAAGGTGGTGTATATATAGTTGATTGATTGATTCCTTATTTGTCTGTGGTGTGCAGTGGTTCTCAGCTTGTGACAGCTGGTGGTGATGGAACAGTGAAGATCTGGGACTTCTCTAAAGCAGAATGTGTGCATACCTTCTCAGAACATCAACATGCAGGTAGGTAACAAAATAGTTTGACTTTTAATATTCAGATTATGATATTGAGAGTTAATTACACATGTCAACAACAAAATGTGAAAGAAATATCTTGATACCTGTATATGGTTTGTCTTTTGGAGGAAAACAAAAGTTTTGAAGAATGTTCTTGAAAAATATATAGATTGTCTTTTGGAGGAAAACAAACAATAGGAATTAATGGTTCATTTCTTTTTCAACAATTCTGCAATTTACAGAACAAAATGATGTCATCATGTTTTGGAATTTTTTGTTTGTATATTATTTATAAAACTCCTAAATGATTTGATAAATACATGTTTTTTCATGTGACCCTATTTTTTTCTTCTGTTCTGCAGTATGGGGTTGTTCATGGCACGCATCTGGTGATTTTGTAGCTAGTGCATCCATGGATAACACCTCTAAGATATGGGATCTCAACAGGTAAGATATACAATCAGCTGTTCTGACATTCATTAAAAGTATCAACCTAATTATATAAAAAATGATGTAACAAGTAATATTGGTTGAAAAGGTGTCACATGACACTCAATATTTTGTTATATGCACTAGCATGCAATATAACAACCCTTTGTGTGATTTAGCCTGCGCACGTCTCATCCTTTTGCGTAGCTCCTGTTTGCATTATCTTAGCCTAACTCAAAGGCAACGTCAAGAGTCCTGACCTTAAAGGAGCAACTGGCATGAGATCGCAAATACCCTCAATTTTATATAACAAATTTTGCAGCATTTTGTTGTTCACTATAACATATATTCACCTCTAAATTCAGAATTCCCCTCATGCCATTAAATTTCAAATATAACCACCTGGGAAATTCTCAATTTGTTGGTTCATTTATTTTGTTGCATTAAATGCCAGAACATATGACATATAGTGTGTATTAAATTCAAAATTTGCAGGCATTAAATTTACTTGCATGAGGTTTAAATGTGTTTTCAGTTTATTGTTTCAAGATTTGTTTTAATGTAGAAACATGGTGTATTTTTCCCATAACTGATATTTGTATACACAATGCTTTTAATAATGTCCTCTTCACCCTCACTGGATTTAATCCTACAGTTAATGTTCATGTTTTAGGAAGAAAAAATAAGAAAATAACACCCAGATATGAATACTGCTGGTTAGAGTGGGGGTGCTTGAAAGGATCATCATTGTGTTGTCACTAAAGCCATTTGGGTAGCTAGGTCTTTTGATTCCCATCCAACCATGTTTTCCATTGAGTCTAGCTATCATACATTGTTTCCACCTGTAGCCTCCGCTGTAGATTCACACTGAGAGGGCATGCTGACTCCGTGAACTCTGTCATGTTCCTACCCTTCTCCAACAACATCCTCACAGCATCGGCTGATAAGACAGTCTCTCTTTGGGATGCTCGCACGGTAAGCCTGGAGAGAGTTCAATCTCAATTATTTCTGTGTTATTCCTATCAATCTTTCTACTGGCCTGATTTTATGAGAGCCACGTCCATGTGTACTTATCTGTCTACCTCTTACTCTCTTAGGAATGCTCTCTCGAAAATTCTGTACAGTTTAAACTCCAGACTTGCACAATGTTATAGGCATAGATGGATTTTGGGCTGGGTTAAAGGCCTCTAATGATGACCAAAAAATGTTGAAATACTTTTTGCTCCTTCAACCCTTACGAGCGAATCAAAGACTTAGTAGTGTTTTCAAAATTGCTATTGCAGAGGGGAAAAAACCCACAGCAATTCAGCTACCATTTCTGAATCAACCCCTAGTTGTGTCATAGTTTATATATTCATCAGACCTTTGACAATATTAGATATAAAGGATTTATTCTCAGAAATAGAGGAATTTAAGAGGTTAACAGATAATATCCCTTATTTGGATAGGGGGTTTTAACTATTGGTTTATTTAAGTGAAATCTAATTAAAAGATAGCAATGGTATCTTTCTGATATATTACATGTATGTTAAAGCAGAGCCCCCTTGACAGACACCCCACTTCATTTCTCCAAACTCATTATCCCCCCATCACCTCCACAGGGTCTTTGTGGTCAGACTTTCTACGGCCACGTCCACTCCGTCAACCACGCCACGTTCAGCCTACGAGGTGACAGCATTGCTTCCTGTGATTCCTATGGTGTGGTACGAGTATGGGACACACGCACCTGTGCATCCATGGCGACCTATGACGTAGGACCACACCCGGTCAACCGGGCGGCCTTTGACTCGTCCGGTACTGTCCTGGCCGTGGGTAGCAATGATGGAACGGTCAAGATGATGGATCTTACATCAGGCCAGGTAAGGCGATTAACCCTTATAGTGCTATAGTTTTAAAAATTGCCCAAACTTTAATACTCTATATATATGTTGTTTAAAAGAATAAAAAGAATAAAAAAAGAATAAAAGATGGAACTAGGATTGAAACCTGTCTCAAAAGTTTATTTAGGACACATGTTTCTTAACGTGGTTGCATCGTCATTACGTTTAGATTGGAAATGCAATGGAATTTAAGTTACACATAATCCTTTTTAAAATTTTACATTTTTCTTTAAAATAAGAATATACATTTCTAATGTTGAAGAGGAAATTTGCTTTGTTTTTTTTATCTTATATTTTGCATGCCTACATAATTGTCTTTCAATTGATTTCAATTGATTCAAGAACATTTTATGCATACTTTCTAAAAGTTATCTATGATATATATTATACTGTGACTATTTGGCATGTCATTGTACAATGTTGAAATGGTAACTGTATGTGTTCTCTTGTATCTTGTAGGTGTCTAGTCTTGCAGGCCATGAAGATGCTGTCCATGCCGTCATGTTTGACAGGGCTGGTGACTTCCTGGTCTCAGGAGGTGCAGACAACACTGTCAGGATCTGGTCCTGATCTGGTCCTGTTTGTAATCTAAGACTTGTTCAAGTTCCTGCTTTCCATCTATCGCTGTCCAGGCTTAGGAAGATTAAATATAGTTGAATCTATTCATTTTTAACAGCATTATGCTTGTTGATGTTGTAATAACTAAGTTGATATACTGCCCTATTCTTACTATTCTCTACATGGAAGCAGGCAAAGTTGCATGCATTTATGACAATGGAAATGTCTGATAGAGTGAAATTATTCAGTGCTAACAATGCCAAGAAATTGACAATTGGACCATCATATTTTCTTCTGTGATAAGCTCCCATGTAATGCTTTAGATTAGGCAATATGTCAAGTTTCCTGTATTTCAGGGCTGCCAAATCTTTCAGTATGTTTTTAAAGAATTTGGTGTGTTTGATAGTTGAAGACAATGCTATGACAAGACCACTGTCATTGTTGCCAATTTGCAGCAGCATTTCAAGTATTACCAATTGGCAAAAGCCCGATAATACAAAAGTGATATAATACAGATACCAGAATCAGAATTACAGAGGCACTCATTTTTTTCTTCTTCATAATTTCATTGATCCCATTTATAAATCCCGGTTTTAATAATGTTTTGTCAAAGTACATTTTTCAATATCATTCATTGTTGTGATATTATAGTATTAATGACTGCTTTGAGAGAAATAGTTGTTTTTATATGCTCAAGGGAAGGTTAGAATTGTGCTATTACCCGAGGCGTGCCGAGGGGAATAGCCCAATTGTAACCTTCCCGAGAGCGTATAAAAACAACTATTTCTTGAATATTAAAGCAGTCATTAATACTTTTATATGCCAAAAAAAAATATACTAAAAAATACTTCTTTTTTTTGTCGAAGATGAGATTCGAACTCTTGCGTACAAAAGGTGATGTATCTAAAGTCAGCGCCTCAGACCTCTCGCCCATCGCGCGCTGTTAACATGCTGGGCAGTTTTGTACAATATATACATTAGATGGATTGAAACCGGCTTCGCGTGTGATGAATGCTTCGCAAAAGCTCCATATACGGACTCTTCTTTTACTTTTGCAATGCATATTGGCACGAACTTAGATCAAGATCTATCGGCAGATGTTGTTTTTTTGTTTTTGGAAGTTTATTTTCGTCTTCATGTCAACAATGCAAGATAAAATTGTCGGTAAGATCGATCGAGATTCAATTGTATTGAAATTACCGACCAATCCTTCGCACACATACGGTATCCTCCATCGCTCAAACCATTTTTTAACATGTAAACCTATGGGGTAACCATGGAGGCTGACCAACTATTTTTAATAACCATGGTTATTAAAAATATTGAAATGTTTTAAGCATGGTTACCGAGAATTTTACAGGAACAGTTGAAGTTTATGAATGCAATTTCGACCAATCAGATGGCTGGATTACTTAAGTGAGGTATATAAATTGTAATTGTTGTTAAATCATATTTTTACTAAAACAACTAGAATCATATATTCAGAGTGGTAGGGAATGAAAAATCAGACCCTTTGTTTCATTTGTTATAAGCCACAAAGGCTGTTTTAAGTGTAAAATGATACAAGTTAATGCTCTTTTCCCTGTCGGAAGACAATATGTTCTTTAGGTTATTCTTTATGACCAAGTTATGTATCTTATATTTACATTTACATGTAATTCCCATGTATAGAATGATTCATATTTATGACCTTGTGTGTCTTATGCAATGTTTGAATGTTTCCATTATTGTACATATTCAAGAAATTAAAAAGAAACATTGAATGGACATGTCTTTTTGTTTGGTATAGACTTTCTTTATTTTAGAAAAATACAAAAATATATTAAGTTATGGCACATTCTGGATACAGTATTGTGTATTTTGTATAGGGTACATCACACAGTGCACTGTAAGCAATGAGAATTATTGCTTAAAGATTATTAACTTAAATGGAAAAAGTACAAATACATATTAAATTTGATAGAGAAGGCATAAGTTTAATTCAAGATCATGGAAATTTTAGTTGATAATTATAAATTACCCATAACTTCTAAACAGCTACACAGACTGAAATGGAGTAAGCAAGCTTAATAGAGATAGATATCAATTACTGCTTATTTTCTTTTTATTTCATTTTTAAAACTCGTACAAATTTATTTCCCCACTTCCAGCTAGAGATGTGTTTTTTCCCCGTTTTTTCAGTCACAAAAAAGGACATTTAGTAGCCTTATATTAATTTCAAGATAAAGTTAAAGCAGTGGCAGATTTAGATTTAGGGATGGTGGCACCCTCCTTTTTGTGCAATGCGATCGGCATACCTTAAGTACACAGCAGAAACGTTTACTATTTTAAAGACTCTAGTATAGTAAGCAAACAACACAATGCAATGTTCCCAGGTACAATGCAAAACCCCAAAACAAAACGAGAAACAAAAAAAGAAGAAGAAGAATGATAGGACTATTCTTAACTAAAGCACATTTGACTTCAAAATAATTGATTTCCATTTGGTTCTGCAACCCCCCCCCCCCTCTCACTTTCTCTCTCTCTATTCATTTATCTCTCTATCTTTCTCTCTTTCCCTCCCTATGTTCCTGCCCCCCTCTTTCATCCCCTCTTCCTCTCTTTCTCTATCTCTCTCTCTCTCACACACACCCACGCGCACACCCACACAGGTTCGTAGGGATCATAATTCCGAAAATACACGGAGCCCTGTATCATTTTTCGAAATTACTTACTTTCGGAATAACACAACCTATTTCATTTTCCGAATTTATGAACCCCAACGGGAAATTTGTGTTGCGGAATTATGAATCATCAGCAATAATTTAAGGTGGTACAATTTTAAAATATCTCGAAGGTTACAGCAGAAGAACCTTTCCCTAACCAAGTTTTGATCAGACAAAGGCACTGAGCAAAATTTGGTTGGAGCTATTATCAAAATTATTTGTTCTAATTGCTACCCTTTCCCCCGTAACTTGGTATTCTCTTTATGACTATTGCACTTCGGCGATTGTACATCTTCAAGAGAATATTGATTGTCCAAAGATTGAAATAAAAAAAAATCACCCGCAAGCCTACTGTATAAAAATAATCTAGTTTTCAAAATGTTGAAATAAATGTATACATGTAATTCCATGTCAGTGTTGAGCAAAAGATAATTTTAGTTGATAACAATCAATTAGCTATTTTCATGTTGATTGATGAAAGATAATGCAGAGTTAAAGATTGAAAATTTTAAAAAGAAAGTTACATGTAGATGAATGTAAATTTAGAATTTATGTGGCAGGGATTTATATACATGTATTTTATTTGCATATGTACATTTAGTTTAAATAATGCGCATTACCGTTTTACCATAAGAGAGAAAAATATGACTCTTGTCTGATGCTTTAAAGTTTCAACTGGTTTAATCACATGTTCATAAACACATTAAAACATTCTATCGACTTTCAGGAATCATATAACTTTCATATAAATCATCTTTTATTGGTCATTAAAGGGGAAATAACAAGCCTATGTCAACTGTTTTAAACACATAGAGTACTGGTTGACATACCAATATAATCTCTTCATTTCTGCATAATATGAAATTAACATGATATGGTCATACATAAAGGCTTACAATATTAAACACTTTCGATCGATAATATAAACTAAAAACTGGAAATATAAGCGGTTTCCAAAATATTCATATAAAAGTTTGATAAGCAATCGTACAAGCTGTGAAGTTGCGCTGGATTAAGAAAATAAAAACAGAACAAGGCCTGTCCATGAAGTCTTACATGCCATATAACAAAAGCAATTGTATGTCCTTTATGGCTAGTAAACTAAAAGAAAAAAAGTTGACTAACAATTACTTCTACCAGTACTGGTGTGGACATTTAACTAATACAAAATGATATATATATATGTTGCTGTTTATATTATTGAATATACGACAACGAAATCGTACATACATTAATAAGTACAGTTAAAGTTCGTTCACATATTATGTGAACCACGCTTTAAGTGGACGCAAACATTTGTACAAAACAAAACTTAGAAAGAAATGCCAGTTATAGACAAATGCCAGTACAAATTTCGATCATGGCGAAATGCTCCATATCCATAGGCAACATAAGTGTTTTTTAAAGTGATAATATAAAGTAATGTTTGAGAATGGAGTGCGATTCCATTTCCTAAAAAAATATTCCTATAACATAAGTAATTTGTAGTTTCCATATTATATAGTTCTGAACTATATTTGACATTTTGAAGCAACCGCAGTATAGCTTTAACCAGGCACCATCATTTAATCTTATTTCTGTGCTCTTGTATCTTAACAGTTACTGAATATCAAATGAATTTTGATTGAACTCCAATATAATGAGTTCATAACGTCTTACTACTAGCCTACTAAGATTGGAATTCCAAAAGAGATTATACAATACAATTTTGATACAAATGTAGGTACAGTATACTTTTTATGGTTGATTCTTCCTCTGATAAGTCTATTTAAATCAACCTGATTGGATTGCATACGTAAGTTGTTCAGAAAAATAAAACTTGTGGAAGAGGAATAATCTGATTTTATGAAGTGGGGTGGGTATTAGAGGGAGTGCCTGGGTGTATACGCACTCATCCCAACCACCACTGTATGTCGCTGTTGACACAATGGTTGAGGAATAGTTAATCCTTCAAGAAATCGCTTTGATTCCATCAGTGTGATGATGATGATGATGTTGATGATGACTCTTCTCTTCATGGTTCCTATAGAGCCCTCATTAACCACTCGGTGATCGAGTCCTCATACTTCTCCATCCATTGGATGTTGATCTTGATGTTCTCGGTACCTTGTTCGTAAGTCCTCGTCGCAGGACCGAAGTCTCTCCCTTCACCAAATGCTATCCACTGGACAATCCCGATGAAGTTTTGCAGAGAAAAGAGGAAAGAGGGGAAAATTTAACACAGTACAAAACTTACGGGATTACAGCATGCTTTCAACAAACAAAATCGCAAAGACTTTCTAGAAATCTATCTTGGGTAATGCCAGTAAGCTTGTCAGTCACCAACTGGAATGTGCGAACATTACAATGATGTATACTCTGCCGCCCTGGCGTGGCACGTGCCCCTTCCCCTCGCCCCCCTCCCCACGAGCCCCTCCCCACGAGCCCCTCCCCACGGCCCCCTCCACACGGGCCCTCCCCACGGCCCGGCCACTACCCACGATAGGCCATTGTGGTTATAATTTTAATATGAATCATGGTCCTCTTACCTCCTCTAAGAGTTGCTCGGTGTTGAAGTTTTGCGGCACACGAGAAATAATCCCGGAGAAGGTGAATATACTGGTTGCAAATCTGAAAACAAAAGAATATGTACAGTTTTTATAGCATTATTCTTTCTTCATCAGTCTGCAATCGACACAACGATTCGGAAAACATATGGTTAGAGGTCAAATAGCTATAAAGCGTAAAACATTTTGTTACGTCTTCTAAATGTAGGGTTCAAATGCACTTCATTAATTACTTCTTTTAAAATAAGTTATTGGTAGACCCCGAGTAATTTATTTCTCTAGGGTTGCTACTCGTAACCCTAACAGACCCAGATAGCTATCTATATACATGTAATTGTTTTGTAAAACAGTATCACGCATCAAATGGCGGATCTAGGGGGCGAGGGCACGGGGGGGCCCGGGCCCCCTCACTTGGCGCAAGGGGGGGGGGGGGGGGGTGGTGGGTGTTGATTCGGCGCTAAATATTTTATTCGTGCTCCTAATAATAATAAATATTATCATTAATCTTTTTTAGTGTCTAGGGTCAACTTACAAATCATAGATCTTGTCGTAATCGTTACGCAAAAAGTCCCACACGAGATCGACACCGACGTGGTTGTTGCCCACGGCTGACAATACGGATGAGACGTCCTGGCTTCGAACCTGGCTGTCTTCTGCCACCGTATACATCAGGTACCTGATTGATTGATTGATTGATTGATTGATTGATTGTGATTGAATTGTTAAATGGTATGCATTAAAATAAAACCACATGGCAGCTCACCAACTGAATTACATTGGATATACATCATGCAAAGTAATACAAGGTGGAAATAAAACATAATTTTGGTATATACATTCATAATTTACAAACATAATTATTATACCCAATTTGTAGTAAAATAAACAAATAGATGTACTAAAGAGAAAGAGGGGGGGGGGTAAAGAAAGGGTAAAAAAGAGAGAAGTGTATGGAGAGAGAGAGAGAGAGAGAGAGAGAGAGAGAGAGAGAGGGGGGAGAAAGAAAGAAAGAGAAAGAAGGTATGAAGTAAGGTGTATGGAGGGATAAGTAATAACTTATGAAATCATGAAATGCGAGTATGAGGACTAGCTCATTATTGACAGCGGACCTTAAATGTATATTTATATTTATATAGCACTTGACGGAATGATTCGTCTGTTCAGAGCCAGAAGGGCATTAACTCTATATTTGACGTCCTTCTGGCTCAAAACAGACGAATTGTTCATACACGTCCCAGACATAATCTTTAATTTGTAAATGTTATCATTCAATCCAAGGAAAAACGTATTCTGAAGTTACACCCAATCCTCAAGGTATGCAGTCATAGGAGAAGACAATTAATAGCTTATTAGGTACAACATGGCATTTTCACACCAAATAAAGGTTTGGGATAATCTCTATGTCATTTTCGTTCTTGTTGTTGTAATTGTTGATTTCATAAGTGGAATAAAAAGTTCGGTTTGATACACCAGAAGCAAATATATTAAATATGTGGGAAATTTAAACTCTATCTTATTTGAAATAATCCGAAGATTATTGAAATCGAAATTTCTAATAAAAAAGCGTTTAATACCATCAGCCAAATTTATTATGTAACACAATAAAGAAATGTTTGAAAAGAGAACCATATCACACTTCGTAATAGTTTAATTCTAGCAAATCTCTTGCTCATACCGGTTCAGAATCCAGGGCTGTCTAGAGCAACCCAGAGCCGACAGCCATTTTGATTTCTCTGAGGAATCGGAAGACGAGAGGTACTTGTTCCAGCCGAAATCCCACTCGATCTGACCGCCATCACGGATACCGTTACAGTACACAGTGGTCTTGAGATTGTTGCTAATGCTGTATGAAGAATGGGTAGAGAGAGATGGTCAAAGGTGAGTGATAACAGTCTAAATGAAACAAAAAAAAAAGCTCTCCGTGTATAGAAGTCTTTTCTGATATTTTAGTAATGCGCACTTGATACTTGCTTTTGGTTTATGTCCTCTTCGAGACAAAGAGGACAACTCAGAAAATAACGACAACCACTGCTACTACTACTACTACCACTTCTACTGTTATCACTACTTTTACCCCTATTACTTCTGCTGCTGATACTACTACTACTACTACTACTACTACTACTACTACTACTACTACTACTACTACTACTACTACTATTACTACTACTACTATTACTACTACTACTACTACTTCTACTACAACTACTTTTACTACCCTAGTACTATTTCTACTACTACTACGACGACGACGACTACTGCTACTGCTAATACTACTACTTAAACTCACATCTCCCTGCTTCAACTGTACCCCTCCTCCTATTACTACTATATGAGAGTATTGCATATTATCCTTTCCCTCCCATCCCCTTCTCCTCCCTTCCCCTCCCACCCCCCTCTCTTTCTCTCTTTCCGTTTTCTCCTCCTTCCCCTCCTCCTTATGTACCCTCCTTCCCTTCTACATCCCCCTTCAGACTTACGGGTTGATATCAGGATTGTCCATGTATTCTTGGTAGAGCTTGGAGGCTTCGTCCAGACAGTCTGGCACGCGGTAGTAGCACGCTACACGAATGGCGTTGTTTCGATTGTATCTAGCAGAATCAAATGATAAAAGCACTTAATAACCAACAATGCAATGATTTTCCCATGGGAGTGATAGAAATAGAGAAAAACACAAACCAAGATATTCCGTTTTCTGTGATACCTCTAAACCGGGCTCCAAACATGGCCAATATTAACCAAACTCGCATTTTTACCAGTAATTTAGAATACTGGTAATCGTGGTAGAATATCATTCTTAAAATACACCTTTTTAAACAGTCTTGAAAGTTTGGTTTCAAGGGATATTGAGCCTCTTTAAGTGGTATAACGATTATCATCTTCACCAAAAAAAAAAGATTTCATGTACAAGTACATATTGCTGAATATCACAAACAGGGAAATATGAGCATGTATAGAGCATGTAGAGAGGGTTAAAACCTTACCACCGAACCACTTGAAAACATGTGGCCGAAAAGGGTTGGTCCAAAATCTACCAAGTGAAATTTCGATTAGCTTTTTCCAACTAAAATCAAGAGTTTTTTCTTAAAGGTATAGACCAGTTCTTGTAAAAGAAACGTTGTGGAATCGATCATCTAGCATATAGGTATTGGTGTGTACTGCAAGGTCCTGGAATCATCAAAATGTTAAGAAATTTGGCCCAGTCTTGATAAAGTTACACGCACTGTACACATAAAGATGTATATGGGATAACGCGATATCTATCCAGTCCGGATAGATATAACAATTTACCTAATATATCAATTTGTAGGCGGTTTACCGGCAAAATTTGTATCATCACGTATTAGTCAAAACATATTCTTTCACATGATTGGTAATAAGAGCTTCCATTTCATTTTTTGAGAGGGGGGGGGGGGCGTTTCCAAAACTGGTCTATACCTTTAAGACTTGTTAAGTTATGAAATGGTAAACCAAAGCAATTTTTTGATTTTTTTTTACAACGTGTATACAAAATAATGAATGACAACTATGCGCAACAAAGGTCTTACGCGAATTTACTGATATAATGATCTATGTTACAAGAGATGTGAAGCGTATTTAGCTTCGTTCAGATATGACGCGGCAGATCCGTGGCGGTTTTATTATTATTATTATTTTGGTGTGTGTGTGTGGTGGTTTACCGCGTCAAAGATGAGCCTTAAACACCTACGTCTTCATAAAAACCAAACCCACCGCGGTTTACCTCGTCATACCTGATATAATAGAAGCTTTACGTTACAATATATACTTTGTCCAAATTGTAATTGGGGACAGATAAAGGGAGAATAAAAAACCCGCAGCTCTGGAAATATACTTACTGCTCAAGGACTTCTTCCGAGTCATCCCAGCCTAGAGAGTCGTAGAGAGGCTCCACTAAAGCTTGCATGTACAACTGGAAAAAGATTATAAATGAACATTTCATAAAGCGGCCTACTCATTGTACACAGGGTGCCACTGATCATGTGATCATGAGTTCATACGGGATAAATGACGTCACAATGCATTAACAAATCGTCGTATTAATCGTCCTATAAGTTGATAACAGATAAGAACTGACGTCACACTGTACTGACCAATCATCACGGCTCTTACCTCTAGAGGACCGTAGCCTCCACTGCGTCTGAACATGTTTGTGATGTAGGACATGTAGTCCAGTGTGGCCTCCCATGGCAGAAGATCCTTTTCGTTTCCAAGGTATCTAGTGAGATTTAGCGCGGTTTCCATGGATATATTGCCAGTGCGGGCAAGGCTGAACGCGTCGTCAATCAGCTGAGCACGATTCTCATTGGGGAATACCTGTTAGAACATAAAAGAAAGGATAAATCATTTCAAATACAGAAACAGCTGCTTGTTTTGACAAGTCTAGCTTTAATTGAGAGAGTTTCATTTTTGGTGGAGTGTTGATTATTTTTGTTATCGGATTTATCAAAACCTCTCTAAATTTAGAATTGAAAAATTGATATTGAAAGGTGTATTAAACTATTTATACAAAAAACGGCAAAAGTAATGATTTGATTTATCTATTTTGATGACCGTCATCTATTCATAATTACTAAATTGTTCCACATGCCATTCGCTTGAAAACGGATAAAGGCATTCTACTACTGCTACTACTGCTACTTCTAATTACTACTACTGCTGCTGCTGCTACTTCTACTACTACGAATACTATTACCATTTTCTGCTGCTGCTTCTACTACTACTACTATCACTACAAGTACTACTTCTTATTATTTTTCCTCTTCTTGTTGATATTACTGCTACCCGAAAGAAGTTGAATGTAAGATAAGCATGCATAGGGCTAGCCTTCATACCGTGTGGTTATCCATGAGTTGATTTGTCAACCTCATCCAGTTTTCATGATCATAGTTTACTCTGTAGAAGCCATACTGGTAAGTGTTCACCATGTACCAGTCACTTTCACCCACAGTATCTGCAAGCTCGAAATCGACTGAGGAATGAAATATAATTTAAAGAGTAACAATTTGTCGAGAACCCATACTTTGTTACTACTGCTAGTGCTATCATAGTTTTCTATTTTGAGCTTCGTAAAACTTGTCTTCTCTTGTTTTTTTAAAAAATAATTTCAAAGTCAATCATTTTTAGTTGGGGGTGAACGAGGGATGGTCAGAGAAAGAGGTTATAAACATATTCTCGACAGTTTTCATAGTTCGAATTACCACTTAACATGCATAATGGGTGTTCAAATCTTGCACGCAGCGAAACTCGTGCCCCACCTGGAATTTGCTGTGAGATATGGGAAAGCGCACAACTATCGTTCCAATGTACATTTTCATGATCATTTACATGATGTACATTTTGCTTACAAAATGCGCGCAATAATTAGACCTGTCCGTCGTAAGAAATAATAGGCCAAGCCGCCAAGAGCATTAGTTTTAACATAGACATTTTCGATTACAAGCTGATTCTTTCAGGATAGGTCCAGGAATATGTCTAGAATAACATACTAAAAGTCCTCATAAATCCTCCTTGAGCGTTTTCCGCAATCCAAGATGGCGTCCAAAATGGCCTCCATTTCCTGAATTTCTTATAACTTAGCTTCAGTTGCACAATTACAAGAAATTCAGGAAATGGATGCGATTTTCGGCGCCATTTTGGATTTCGGGAAGGGCTAAAGTGGTTTATAGCTACTTGAGTGTTTCAAAATTTATAAACAAGTAATTTATTGAGTTCCTTATGCTAAAAAATATATATTTAGACATTAACATTTTGTATTTGGGTTATCTAGTTGCAAAGTTATAAGAAATTCAGAAAATGGCGATCATTTTGGACGCCATTTTGGATTGCGGAAAACGCTCAAGGAGGATTTATGAGGACTTTTAGTATGTTATTCTAGACATATTCCTGGACCTATCCTGAACAAATCAGCTTGTTATCGAAAATGTCCAGGTTTAAGCCTATTTTGACCTAATGCTCTTGGCCTATAAGTCCATTCTTAGTTATTGATAGCAACCATTCTCGGCCAAAATTGTGTCCGATTCCTCAGGAGTACCCCCGATTAAGTGTATGTTATATTGAACTGTTCGGAAGTCTTCATATTCACCCATAGGAGATATTAGCAATGCATGTATATATAATCATCAGAACAGGTCTATACGAAATATTCTAATCATATGTTGACCGTAAAATTGTTTGTTAAAGTGTGATTTACAATATGCGCATTACGAGACAAATTAAACTAATAAATCTGTTATACTTACTAGAAGGTTCTTTTTTCATCCAAGCTGAGTTTGGCATAATAAAGTTGTTGGTTGTCTTGTCCGTGTATTGGAGGTAAACTTGCCATAAGTACCTATGTAGGAGTGAATTATTCAACGTTACATTCAGCAACAGCGTGATAGTTTAAATATGTAAATAACGTCATAAATATACCAACATCATTAATTGTTCTTTTCGCGCACTACATCATTACAAAGGTTATCATGCGAAGTATACTTAGTAGAAGAAAATGTCAAGTCAGTCTCATATCGGAAACAATTTCGCGACTGGAATTATGTCACTATTATTTGCAGCTGAAATACCATAAATACACCGCAATTGCGATTCTACTACGCTTAAAATCAAAGAGGAATGTGCACTGCAAAAGTACGGAATTGTAATTGAATCCATAATTGACTGAGCTTTGGTCAGTTAAAGGTAAAGCGTTTTTTATTATAAGAAACAGGTATCGTTATCAAGGGCGTCGATTTGTATCCGTGGTTGGGGGGGATGATAGGTGCCAACATATTTTCAGCAATAGATCAAAGCAACCAAGAGGTAGAAGCGTGTGGCAGGTTGCACCCCCGTCCCCAGGCGCGTAGCCCGGATTTTATTTTAGGGGGGGGGGGGCGGTAGTGAGCACACGAATCGTGCGAAGCGCGCTCCCTATGGGGGTTGGGTGCAGGGAGGGGGAGTTTCCACTTCCTCCGCGCGTAGCGCGGAAGCCCTGACGTTTCATTAGATTATTAAAGAAAGAAGACAATTCGATGTACCATTCTCGACTCTTAATCCTTGTCTGAATTCAGTTCCCTCCCCCCCCCCTCCCGCGCGAAGCGCGAAAGCTTTGACGTTTCATTAAATTATTAGAGGAAGAAGACGATTCATTGAACCGTTCTCGACTCTAAATCCTTATCTGAATCAGTTTCAACGCTACCGCGCGAAGCGCGGAAGCTTTGACGTGTCATTAGATTATTAAAGAAAGAAAACGATTCGTTGTAGTCTACCATTCTCGACTGTTAATCCTTGTCTGAATTCAGTTCCCCCCCCCCTCCCGCGCGAGGCGCGGAAGCTTTGACGTGTCATTAGATTATTAAAGAAAGAAAACGATTCGTTGTACCATTCTCGACTGTTAATCCTTGTCTGAATTCAGTTTCCCCCCCCCCTCCCACGCGAAGCGCGGAAGCTTTGACGTCTCATTAAATTATTAGAGGAAGAAGACGATTCGTTGTACCGTTCTCGACTCTAAAGCCTTGTCTGAATCAGTTTCAACGCTACCGCGCGAAGCGCGGAAGCTCAGACGTGTCATTAGATTATTAAAGAAATAAAACGATTCGTTGTACCATTCTCGACTGTTAATCCTTGTCTGAATTCAGTTCCCCCCTCCCGCTCGAAGCGCGGAAGCTTTGACGTCTCATTAACTTATTAAAGAAAGAAAACGATTCGTTGTACCATTCTCGACTGTTAATCCTTGTCTGAATTCAGTTCCCCCCCCCCTCTCCCGCTCGAAGCGCGGACGCTTTGACGTCTCACTAACTTATTAGAGGAAGAAGACGGTTCGTTGTACCGTTCTCGACTCTAAATCCTTGTCTGAATCAGTTTCAACGCTCCCGCGCGAAGCGCGGAAGCATTGACGTGTCATTACATTATTAAAGAAAGAAAACGATTCGTTGTACCATTCTCGACTGTTAATCCTTCTCTGAATTCAGTTCCCCCCCCCCTCCCACGCGAAGCGCGGAAGCTAAGACGTTTCTTTAAATTATTAGAGAAAGAAGACGGTTCGTTGTACCGTTCTCGACTCTAAATCCTTGCTTTTTCCTTGTCTACGATCTCATCACGAATTCGTCACAGAGTTCATCTATGTTTACACTGTCAAGGATTGTTTGATGTGCATTGCAGATTGCTAGTTTTGCGCTTCGCGCTTAACATTTAGCTCGTTGCTTTTTAACGCTGCGTCTTTGCATTTGGCGCACTGCATTTCTATGATGCTGTTGATTGAACAAATTGAATAAATTCATCAATTCCTGATGAAGCCGTATGAGCGAGAATTCAATTTATTCTTGTCTCATATACGATCGTCTCATTTACTTCGTATATATGTATGTATTATGAAAATGAGATAGCAAAATGTGTATATTGATGGTCATCTTGCGAGTAATAACCATTAACTACTCTCATCGGGCTCTGATCATGAATTTTTCTCTTGATTTTTTTTCTTTCGATGGTGAATTATTGGGGGGGATGGTTGTACAGGCCATCCCCCCCCCCACCTGAAATATTGGGGGGATATATCCCCCCCCCCCCATCCCCACCGGGATCGACACCCATGATCGTTATCAATATTAGTAATTCACAGCACTTACCCTTGATCTCCGTATTTGTCACTGACGCCCTCAGCTGGGTTAGAGAGATAGTGTTCCTGATGAGCCGTTACTGATCTTCGATCTGTCCGTTCTAAGGTGACTAGAGGATAGCCCATCTGTAATGTCCAGGTGTCCATGATGGCTTTCACGTCGAGAGCGCCGTCATTTTTGTCAGCCTTTAACCAGATAACCAGAACACAGAAATGGAATCTTTGCAATTGAAAGTCGAAAGATATTCTGAACAAAATCGCAAAAACTTTCGGAAAATCAACACCAAAGGCAATTTGGGGAGCACTGTGGGAGCACCGTGATGTATTGGGGAACGTTCTTGACTCTCAAACGAATAGTCCTGTGTTCGATCCTTGCTGAATGATTGATTGATTGATTTTTATTCGTGAAGCTTCAAACATACAACAATATACAAGAATAACAGATCAAAATTAAGTCATCAACTATGCTAGGTACATTCATGGACAAGGTATTTTCCCACATTTGCCCCTCTCAACCCAGGTGTAATTGGGTACCGGGCAATGCTGGACTAATAATTATTACGGGGTCCACACGAAGATTGATAGTGATGTGGCAACCCTTGGTATAAAAGGCCAAATTACTATTCAATATTATTTCAACAGCCTTGTTTATCACCGATTGAATGTGTGAACGTGATTTCTATAGGTAGTACAGTAGAGAATTGAATTGCCCATGATTTGATTTCTCGAAATTCTTTGCGATCGTCTTTACATAAAGATAAAAGCAAAGTCCCGCTATATGACTAGTACTCCGAACAGAAATTCGCCGTGTTACTGCTAGCAGGACAAGAACATAAATGTTCGTCAACTTGTAAACTAGGATGATATTGCTAAACATTTCGGATCCTTTAATCACCTGATTGGAGACAGGGTGTAAGTAGCCCATTTTGAGTGTAATATTGGGGTATATTTCGGATCAAATTCGCTGTCAAGCTAGGCTAGTATTTTTCAACAAGCGAAGCCCCCCACTCCTCCCCACAAAACATCTACAACAACAACAACCTTTAAAAAAAAAGGAAAACAAACTCAGGCGATGCTCTTCCTTTTAACTTTATTCATGATTTGCCTTAATACTGCATGCACGTGATAGCAGCGTTTCCACTGACCTCCGTTAAGGCGCTCCAAAGATCGTCCGAGTCAGCGTTGCCATAGGCATGTTCCTTAAGATAAGCTGTAAGGCCCCGTGTAAACACTTCCTCTGTCAGGATGTTATTCAGCATCCTCAGAATGGAACCACCCTTTATTTAGGAAGAAAAAAGAGAAAATTCAAATAATCTCCATTATTTGGATTATATATCTTATGCAGTTCTTTAATTGCATATTTATTATAATTCATTCATTGTCTATTGTTTATAATTCTTTAATTTGTGATAAGGTATTGTACACGATCGCAACCTGAGGCAATTTCAATCGCCTTGTACGTTACCTTTTGAAATATTACGTAATCCGAACATTATTTTTATGGGACATACAATATGGTATTAACATTGATTTTACGAAAATAGCTACGATCGTGTTTTTTTTTTAATGTACTTATGATAGCTTAAATGGTGAAAATATAATTGATGACAATAGCAAAATTTATGGTAATACTATGAATAATACTGATAATATCATTTGGATATTTAGTATGTCAAGGCGCATTACAGTACCGAAAAATGTACATGTTAACGTAAATCGTAATCATTCTGAAACGAAGCACGTTATTATAGTGACGATTTATTAAGTTTCATATATTGAGATAAAGCAAGTAATTCAAATGAAAGTTTAGCTACATGCTCCGTTTTTTTCTTCCCGAATCTCTTCAAGATAAAATTTATCGAGCAAAGCACGTGAGTGGCGCTCACTCATACCTACCATAGCTAGCAGAAGAGAAGTAGTTGTAACACCTTCAAATTCACTCAGCTCTAATTAGTGATCTCTATCATAAAGTCTCTATGGGTAGGAGCTCCATGAATCTGACCAGTGAACGAGAGGGCGAGCCAGTGTCAGAGCTAACTCTCCTCTGCTAGCTATGATACTTAAACTCTGGTGTGTCTTACCTTGTTGTAAGAAATCGAATCAAATATTTCATTGATTTCTGAAGGAGCGCCTACGTCGACACGAACCGGGTGAGAAGTTCCCAAGGAATCGAGCTCAAAGACTGGTTCTAAGTCGCTGATTACAAACTGTTCCTTCTACAATTATTAAACAAGAAATGTCGTCACTTGAATGGCACCTGGACATTAAAAACTTCTCACATGACAAATCAGATTATTACAAATTATTTGTATGTTTTGTTCATTTGATTGTCCAGTGTGTATTCAAAGTCATAGATGCGCACTGTCCATGCACATCATGGCAATGAGAGGTTCTTCTGTTACAACAGTTATTTGTTTGCCTCGTTGATGCAATCGCAATCTTTCTATTTTTCTGTTAAACATTATCGTATCTAAACGACCTCCGCGTAAGAAACTTTTATAAATAAATTCACTGTTACGTACGATATACGCTTTCGATGAAATAATGTAGAACTTGCTTGACACTGAGCTACTTCCGCCTCACTAAAATAGAAGATCTTTCTATTTTTCTTTTAAACATTATCGTATTTAAACGACCTCCGCGTAAGACACTTTTATGAATAAATTCACTGTTACGTACGATATACGCTTTCGATGAAATAATTTAGAAGTTTTTGACACTGAGCTACTTGCGCCTCACTAAAATAGAAGACGTAGAAAAGTTATTTATGAAAATCAGTAAACCCAACGTGATCGCAATTGTCCAATTTATATTTTAATGTCCTCATCAACTATATTGAGTTAAAATATATTTACCATTCCCCAATCCGGTTCGGTGAAGTCGACGCCGAGGTATTCGACGTAGCTTGCGAATCCCTCGTTGAGCCAGAGATCGTCCCACCATTTAGGAGTAACGAGATTACCAAACCACTAATGAATGAAAGAGGAAGGAAACAGCATATCATTATCCGCCTAGTCTAGCTGTCCAAATCAGTAGCAGACAATAACTATGACATTCTGAGGTAGATATCCCCTCTCAGTGCTTCATCAACCTCAGATTGCAACGATGTTTTTGTTTGGCGTTGCACCTATTATTAAGACGATCGCAATGAGTCAAGCAAAATCAAATCATAGGCGATTTGTATATCTTATTATAGCAATCATATTTGGACCCCCCCCCCCCATGTCCCCTCTAATTCCGCTACTTTCGGACATGCCAGTCACATTACCTGATGAGCAAGTTCATGGGAAACCACGACGGCAACACGCTGTTTGTTGCTGGCCGAGTTAACCTCAGGGTCGTACAGCATGGCTGTCTCTCTGTAGATGATGAGGCCCCAATTCTCCATGGCCCCCGCTGCAAAGTCGGGCACTGCGATCATATCTGGAAAGACATATTCAGAACAATAGCAATAATAATGGTGGCTTCTAGACATGTAATTAACGTTGTCGCATTCCTGGCGTTCCAATATATTACCCCTGGCATAGCCGTGATATCCGAACAAAGCTCTCTAGCGTATCAGGTACCAATTTAAACTTGAGGGGAGAGTGGCAAATGAGGATCAATGTCTTGCCAAACGACTTTAGCGCACAGCTGGGACTCGAACCATTAACCCTTGAATTGAGAGCCAAGTGACTGAACCACTATACCACGACACCTCCAACATTCAGTATAACGGGCAACCAGGTTAAATTAAATGTGGTAAAGTGTTCTTTACGAAGTAGTAGGTCAAATCATAAACTTTATGTTATTTTTTCGTTCTCAGAATATCTTGTCTTTAGAACAGTTTCGTATTGTGTACAAGTTTATGGATAGAAGATGCAATTATGCTTTGGTTGAATTGACTCAATTGAGGCAACGTCACACTGTTGGAAGCCAGATGACGATTGTCATAACGTTTTCTAGGACATTCAAGAATTCTTTAGGAAAAAATACTCTAAGAATATTGTAAGAGATTGCTGTAGTAAATATTATTACTTTCCGGGTTGATGATTTTGAGAGTATAGCTCATTATCAGATAGTCGTTATATTGATACCCCCTCTACCTCTCTTTTCCCTTTTATTCAAATACGGTATGTCTCCCGTTGTATCCGCAGATAGAATTATGCATTGTAATATATCCTATAGTTAATACAAACCTTGCTTTTCTAGAGGAAATGGGATACCGAAATAGTCTTCGAAATAGGTGATGATCTCTGAGCCGGTTTCAAGTGCGTACCTGGTGTTGTTCACGGCCTCTGGTCGAGACCATGCACGGAACTAGTCATCAGAAGAGAAGGAAAGAAGAACAGAAAATGAAAATACATGAAGTATGATAAGACGTCTGTTGCCAACGAGACCTAAAGCCCATTGACCACGGCAATGATAACTATGAAATTCTCATGAGCGTTCTCACTACTTCTAAGGATTCACGAGATAAAACAATAGTTGTTAATATAATCATGTAATAACAAATTAGGTAATTAGAAGAAATATCAATAGTGTATGGAAATAATGGAGTCTGTGCAAAATTATATCTTTAAAGGAGCGATATGAAAATCAGAAAAGAGGTTCCAAATAATTGTATTTGTAATTTTACATGGGAATAATGATTACAACCAGCAAGGACACACCCCACATCCCCCTAATAGGAGGGGGAGAGAGAAGTTGGTAAGAAGGAGAAGATATTGAGTACAATTAGTGAAAGGTGAGAGAAAAATCGCAGATTAAAACATTTCCTCGGTTTACTTATGGTTTTGTCACTTTTTCTGTTTATTCAATAAGCCTATAAAATTTCCAAATTGGATATGAATAAATCCGATCGAGTGGCATTGACAGGGTTTTTATTTCATAAGAGAAAGAAAAAGGACTTTACTCGAACGCCGTTGGTGGTGTTCGTCTCTATGTAGTCAAATATGCCGACCGTAAAGGCGAGAAGATAGGTGGGCATTTTGGGGTTGGAAGGTAGGTGGTCCTTGTCCAGTCATCTGCTAAGGCTTCTTCGTGGATTTCAATACCATTTGTAATGGCGGCCATGTAGGAGCGATGTTCAATAGTCGTGTTGAAGACAGCTCTGAAGGCGGGCTCGTCGAAACAAGGCAACGCCTTCCTCGCGCTGGTAGGTTGCATCTGAACTTGTAGCTCCCCAACTGGATAAGTCAGGGAAATACAAACATAATTATTCTTAAAAAGTCTTCTGTAACTGATTTCATATTTATTATTATGATACCCTGAGCCAAATTTTTCTTATATAATCAATCAAAATTTGCCTTCTGGTTATTAATAAGTGGATAATGAGTTGGGAGCTTTCTCGTTATATTCATATTATAGTGGTGGAACATCAAAGTAGAGATCTACCTTGACTAGGATAACTCTTCAGATGAATCCTATTCGAAATATTTCCAAAACTTGCTAAAAGGCTTGGACTAAACTTTCATGACACATTTGTGTGTAAATCCCATGTACCCACTTCTTGTGACGTCAGCAAGATTTAGTCATATTATTTTTATTATTCCTAACATCACAGCATACAATATATAATGAACCAATCCCCATTGCTTCTAGACAGTTTTTATGTCACAATGCAATTACATGACCAGAACTCCTCTTTACCTTTCAAGCACAATTACCCTCTTTCTGTTTACTTAGAGATGGCGGAGAATGTTTTTCCATCTTTCAAATGAAATATTTTGGGATCCTCTTTATTCATCGGGAGGAAGGTGTGATATGAAATTGCGTACGTAGGTCAGTCAAATCTCATTATTTCTCCATCTACATGTTTTTCGCTTAATCTTCCCAGGTTATGGGCTTCATAAACAAGCACCTCGATTATCTGAAGTCCCTTTCCCTCTCTTTTCGGACGTTGAAATTATTTTCATTACTTACTAACATATCAGTTATCTTATTACAAAATTGTCAGGGGCGAGAATGGGTAAATTGCCTCTCATTTAATTGTCTACTTAACCAATAGTAACTACAGCTTAGAGGGAAGTTTCAATGCAAGTACACTAGCAGGGACGACGATAATGAACGAAAATAAACATAAAACAGTTAATTGAAAAGTTAAAATAAATGCCTAGAATATTTCAATGTACATGTAATCCTGATACAACATGCATAATTTCGTACTACTGAAATATATTTTAACTACTTTTAGACAGTTAATCGAAAAATTCTTGCGATACCAGCGTATTTCGAAACTGGCACTAATATGTGTAAAAGCCAAGAAGAAACACACACTGCCGTCGAAGAGAAAATCTAATATACATGTATGATGCCACTTTCTCGTCGAATATTCTTTTTTCATTTATTAAAGAAATGATTGATCTTTCCCTTACTTATCCTACAGCGATTCAAGGATTTATAACCATTTTTTAAAGACCAAACTTAAATGCATATATAAATTATATTACATCTCTGAGTAGCGTCTGTTACGAAAGTCGGTCAGCAAAACACAACAAAAGAAATTGTACTTTGTCCTTATCTTTTGAAAGCAAAGGCAAATATAATTGTTGCTGTGTCAACTGCATACTCTCGACTTGAAAGTAGTAAAGCCTCGGAACGTGACGTACATGTATGGACAATTGCTACGTGCTCGACATATATAATACAATAATGTTATATACTATTATTTACATTTTCGAAATAAATGGGTGGACAGTATAATCTGTATTGTTTTCACTAGCATTTGTAATCTGAATCATCTTTGAATTTAACCAATGATATCTACTTTCTCAAGTGAGTGGATTATAGTTATGTATTGTTTGGTTTGATAGGGAAACAAGGTAAAAGACCATCACAACAATTGAGTTAAACGCGATACTTCCTAAGTCACGTTTAACGATTGGGAAACTTAGATTTCTGTCTAACTTCCCTTTTAGCCTCTTATTCAGACCGTTCTTAAACCCCAGAGTTGGGATTAATACCCTGTACTTTATGTTCCGTAATGTTTTAAATAATCTCATACAGCAGTCATTGGGTTTGCTGGAAATATTTTAAAATATGAATTCTTTATACTGAAGAAAAAAAATGTCTGTGGCCCTTCCAACATAAAAGACGTGTTAACTTGGCAAACATCGAATGCTCGATACTTTATTATTTGCACTACATCATAATATTGTGGAGGTGAACCCATTTGAATGAACTTCTTCATTTATCTCAAATCTGTAAATGTTTGAACTGCCCATCATTATTCGTTGGTCGTAAATGTTGCAATAAGAGCGTTTCGCTAGTCATAAAGTTTCGCTTAGAGCATTTATCATTGATCAATCGATTAAAAGGCATATTTATGGCCTATTCCCGTCAGAGATAAACTTGACTTTTGATTTCGTGATAAGACAACATGGAAAACAGCTGTCACGTGTTTTGTATTAAAACGAGAATGACGTCATAGTTCAAGTAGTTCATCACAGGGGCGGGTAAACGTGTTTTTTTAAAAGAAAAGTGTGAGGGGGGGGGGGCAAAATTCAGAAAGAATCTAAACAAGCAAAAACAACTGCCCCCCCCAAAAAAAAAAAAAAAAAAAAAATCAAAAAAAATCAAAAAAAGAAAAATCAAGTATTTAGGTGATGATGATTTAACACAAAAAAACCCATGGTTGAGGGTAGAAAGAAAAAAAACATGATACAAAAAAATGAAATACATAAAGAGGTTAATTAGGTTATCAAATTTTGGTTGCCTTTGAACAAAAAAGGGGGGATATTGAAGGTATGCCCCATATGTTTACAAAAGAGGCCACGGATCGTTTGTGCTCCCTATAAATCCTCCAACGATCGTTTCAACAAAATGAAACAAGAAACCATTTGCATGTCTAACATCGTTCCCCTACAATAAACTTTTATACTAATACATTGATATTGATTATGAATTATCTTAAATATTTCTAAGTGACTGATAAATATGATACACGCACTTTAAATAGTGTTTTCATTTAATCTTTGAAAACGACCTTAAAGTAGTGAAATTAATAGTTGTCTAGTGTCTGCATAAATGATCAGGGTTGTTTATAAATCGCAATTTCCAATGTATATTTAACATTTCGATGTAAATATGCAAGATATTATGTTTTTACAATTCTATAGATATCAGACAGGGCCCGTCTTGACAATGTTAAAATGCAGATGTAATATTGTGCAGTAATATTTTACTCACCCCCCCCCCCTCTCACCCCCACCCCCTCTCTCTCTCTCTCTCTCTCTCTCTGTCTATCTCTGTCTCCGCCCCTTTCTCTCTTCTCTGAGTCTAACTATACTTATATCTGTTTTTCTGAGAGATTCTGTTCTTATTCCCAAAACCTCGAGAAAAATGAAGTAAATTGGATGGAGACACTTTATTCTTCATTAAAAATGCTGTTAAATCCGAGGATAAACAATCATATGTTGTGTATTTGGTGTACACTCGTAGGTGGCAAAAAAGTACTACATCAATTTGATCTATCCTAAACATAATCCAATTTGGAAGTCACCGTATACGGTGTTGAAAAAAGGTCGTTTTACTTTGCAAAGAATGACCGAAAAGTTGATGAGTGGATTAGCATTATATAGATGTAGCCTAGTAGTGATGGAGATAAATACTTTCTAAACTCAGCTGATCGAGTTCAATTCAATCATCAAAATAGACAGATAGAAC
>JAVYIG010013825.1:0-44898 GCA_035222895.1 Strongylocentrotus droebachiensis | reverse complement strand
GGGGGAGTAAAGAAGGTATTAACGGAGAGAAGGAGGAAAATGGTGAGATGGAGAGATTTAAACTAGAGGATGCCAAAAACAACTGTTAGATGGATGGAAAATAGATAGAAAGATAGATAGAAAAATATATAGAAAGATTGAAGAGAAATATAAAAAGATATATAGAGAAAGATGGAAAGTAGCGAGAGAAACATAGAAATAGAGAGAGACAGGAAGAAATAGAAGGAAGAGTATTGAGTTAGGAGAGAGATCGGAAAAGAGTGAGGAAGCAACAGACTGAGTAACAGTGACAGACAAACATATGAAATTCATTGACAGTGACAGAGAGAGAGAAAGAGAGAGAGGGAGCGAGCAGGAGAGAGAGAGAGAGAGAGAGAGAGATGGAGGGGGAGGGGCCGAGAGGGGGAGGGGGGGGGGGGGTAAAGGCTGAAAGAGTAATGAATTTTTTAGATGTTGTGATGTTAGTAAATTGTGGTATAGGGTACATGAAATGGGATATTAGATCACTTAAAGATTCTGTGATCTAAGTCCTACTTCAAAATTACTATTATAGAGAAAAGCTCATCGGAAAGTCACCAGAGACAAAAAATTGTTTTATTATGGCGACACATGGGAAGAGAAAGTGCACCAGCTCACGCGTTTGTTGTTACTATGGTTACGCTTCTGCTATTATGATGATTTACTATCATGACAATGGTTATACATCGATCCGTTTAAATTTGATCCATTGAAACGGTTACATGTTGTTTTTCCGAAGGTTCATAATTCCAAAGGTTCGTAATTTCCTAATATTCGTAATTCCGAAATGTCGTTTTTCCGAAGGTTTATAGTTATGAAGGTTCGTATTTTCCGAAAATGAAATAGGATTCATAATTCCGAAAATGATATGGGGTTTACAATTCCGAAAATGACACAGATTAAAACCCTGTATCGTTTTTGTTTTAGTTACGAACCGTCAGAATAAGACTCCTACCTTCATTTTTCAGAACTGAACCCTTTTGGTATGGGATATTCGTATTAAGGCTTCTGGAATTATTAATATTCGGAATTAAGTATTTTTGGAATTATGAACTTCGGAAAAACGAGTGCTTTCCATTTAAAACTCTACGGTGAATTAGTTTATAGATCGAATGCAAAAATAATTGCCTGGCTATCTGCATTCAAAATGCGCACCCTGCCATTGGTAATGTTTGCCTATAGACTAGAAGGATCAGACTTGATGTTAAAACACTTTGAATCTAAGCCTGCTGCCTGCTGCTGCCCTATAAACATCTCTTTTATTTGACTCACCAGTAAAACAAAACAAAATCCGCCAGCTTACTGATTTGCTGTTCTTTTACGCCAGAGCCCACAGACGGTCCGTTATATCTCTCCGGTCTTTGTTGTATTGTTCATGGCCATGATGGTCAATTTAGTCATTATACTCTATAATAGAAGAAGGTTCGATATATATTATTACGATAGATGACATGGCAAATAAATGAAAGGCAAAATAAAATTCATCCCTAGTTTCTCGTTGTGATTTTTTTTTTCTTTTTTAAAGTGAAGAAGAGAGAATCCATTTTACTTGGTGTAGAATTTGCAAAATTTTCAGCACATTAAAAAAAAAAAAAAAAAAAAAAAAATTCCCCCATACATAATAGGCGTAACACAAGTTGAAATTCCGTTATTTATATTTTTTTCTTTTACTTACTGAATTACCTAAGGTATTTTCTTTATTTTGTGTCAGTTAAATATATCAGATAACGAAATAAAAAGTTGGTCAAAAAAAGAAAGAAAAAGGGGGAGACGAGTTACTAGTAACAATTTTATGTGGCCATTTATTATTTCAGTATTTTTTTTTTCTCTCTCCCTTTTTTTTCTTCCAATTTTAAATGGAACTGATTCAAAGTATATATTAACTATGGGGAGGCACGCTGCCACCTTCCAACAACAGATAAATAATTGATAAATCTTAGGCTTCCCGCAAGAGGGCTGTAAATGCATTGTGTTAATTTGTGTGGTTATTGGTTTGTGTTTGGCGGGGGGGGGGGGGGGGGGGGGAAGGAAAAACGATCTTCCTTGCGGACAGCCCACGAAAATAAATGTCGGTCTGCTTTTTCAGGACTAAATCTCTTTCTCTCGGAGGACAGGTAAAAGAAGACACGCTTCTAATCTGATCCGTCCACGACTCGCATCCTTGATCTCATTTAACCAATTCCGTTACCATAGTGATAGGGATGTAGTTCGCATCTTTGCATACGCGTGTGCTCGGTAAAAGTATATCGCTTTTAGTTATACCCAGGAATGCATTACAGAAAAAGGGATTGCAGCATATAATTGCTAAAATACGAATCGATGCAAATTTCATGTTGTAAAGTTGATTTCAACTACTCAGATATATGGGTAACGAAAATTTATTGTAAGTCAAATAATTAAATTATGTTAAAAGTTGCATCTGAATGGTGATTTACATTCTATTGATAAAGTTGAAAGCACACATACATCTGCCCCTTATTAATCGTAGAACTGTTTAATGAAGGAAAGGGGGATGGTAATAGAGAGAATGTGGAAAGAGGATAGGTAAATGATAGGGAGAGAGGACCGAAGAGGGGGGCAGGAAGAGGATGAAGGGTGAGAGGAGACATAAAAGAAGAGAGAGAGGGGAGAGAGAGAAGAGAGAGAGGGGCGGAGGGAATGTTTTTTTCGCTTTCAAGCTCTCATATCTTTTATCTTTTGTATTATTGTAAACTTTTCGTACTCAATCGTATTTGTAATCTCTAACATGTTCTTCCTATAAACTGCCTTGCCTCCCCTCTTTAGACCACTTCTCCCCGCTCCACCCCTCCTCCCCACCCCCCCCCCCCCCCCGGCCTCCTCCCCTCCTCCCCACTCCCCCTCTCCCCCTCTCTCTCTCTCTCTTTCTCTCTCTCTCTTTGTCAAACATACACATCGCACAACAAACGCACATACTCCACTCACACACACATTCACGTTCTCACTCACTCATTTTCACACTTATTCAATAATAATCTCTTTGTCTCTCTATCTCTCTCTCGTTGTCTCTGATTTGAAAATCCTTCAACGCCTCTCACACGGGGTTGGTTTTCCAGGTCGTCCATCATATCATAATTGAAAAAAATAATCGGAATTCTTGAAATGGATCGCCTTCTCAAAACGTTAAACCCATTGTGTTCTCCCAGAGAAGAGTTATTTAAAGATGTTTTTCGTTCTCCACCTCCTAGTCAAATCATAGTGAAATCCAATGCCGAAATCAACACATGTTGTGGTATAGTTTAAAGAAGCCAGCCACACGTAAATAGCAAGATAAATGCTGACAAATAAAATGTCCGATGATTGCCGACAATAATGATACATGTATACATAACCAACATGATAGAACAACATACTGTATCTCTTCTTTTTGCTAATTAAATACCCATTAGTTTATACATCGCGACCATTTTTGCAGTGAAAGCACGTTCAATCTTTGATACTATTGACGTATTCCAATTTGAATTTTCGATATCGCGAATCTAATCCAAAGTAATACACCATGAGGACTAATATACACTCTTCAACGTCATATATATGGGGTATAAGTTTGCCACGAGGGTAATCATGTCGCCACCAAACTTTGGACATTAGTGTGTTTTTACCAAAATCAGCTTATTGGAAAATATGGACCAATTCGGTAAAAAAAAAACGCCTAAAGTCGGGCGGACGCATCCATCGTGCTGGGCAAGTTTTGATCAAGTGTTATTCATGATGTGAGATCACGTGGTTAGCCGAATGACCATAATACATCCTGCTTTCTGGGAACGTTTGCCTGAAACAATCCACACCCCCACCATCCAGAGTAATCTGTACACAATTATCCTGTCTTACTGATGACGTAAGTCCGGTTGTTAAAAATGCGTAACTTTGTGGGCGAATACATTTTAATTGGTTTTGCGTTGACGCATTCAATTAAACTCTATATAATGCCATTAATCACACTCATTCGTTTCAAATATTTGTGTGTGTGGATTCTTTATTGTATTTCGGAGTATTGTATAGATTTATTTAGTTATTTATCTTATACTATTTCAACACGGTAGCCCCACCAGTAGTTAATATACTGTTATCATACTGGGGCCCTGTACAACGTGAACATTATAAGAGACATAATGTTATGTACATCTTTGTTACTTGGTGAAATAATAATCAAGATGGTTTTCAATGAGCTTCGGACAAAAAAACAAGAAATTAAGTCAACACGACCTACATGAAGAAACCATAAAGATCGACTTTATTTGTTAATAATTTCTACTACTTACACTGCCATCGTCATTAGGTTGCATTTATGTTTTATAGACATTTAAAAAAACAACGACTGCAACCATACATGCAATATTACATGTGTAAATGTCCATAAACTAGTTGAAAATTGAAATTAAATTCGAGAGAACTACCATGTTCTTCATTTAACGCGTAGTTAACAGGGTGGACAATCACTTACATGTAACTCCTGACGTGTTTGACACACTACATGTAGTTCATCGATGCGAGAGAAAAAAACAAAATCAACTCACTCGAATAGTAAAACCCCAAGTTGGTTATTATTTTGTTTGATTGTTTATTTTTCATTGTTCCTTTTACATTCCATTTATACAATGCATAGCTTTGCGAAGGTCGGCTTATTTTTTTGACCCTTGGTGTAATTCCAGGCAATTACACATTAAATCTTTGAAAGAAATAGTAACAATAAAACACACTATCGTGATCATTTATGCCCACAAAATTCATCTGGGTTTTTCTTTTTGTCTTGGTTTAAGTTCTGTATGTTTAAAGTAATGCTTTCATTTCCATAATTTAATTAAACGAATTCGTTTTCACTGGCTGCCTGCCATAGCAACAAACAGAGTTGACAAACGACTAAACTCCAATTCGTTGACGATCAACGACGCATCAAGTCCCTCGTCTTCCTTGTGCATGGCTGATCGTCAACGAAACGGAGTTAAGCATTACCTTAAACAAACAGAACTTTGTTATTCCTGGCTCATTTTTAGTGATTGATGTGTCATATGAAAGGGTAGAAAATGAAATTTCTAGAAATGTGGTTTTCTCTTTAAAATTCAGATACCGCCCGCCAAATGAATTTGTTGGTACTCTCTCTTCAAATTGTTTTTAATCACTCATGCGTAAAATACGCATCATAATGAGTTGCATCAAAATAAGAGGAGGACCAAAGCTTTACAAATATGTGTTCTTTATTAATTAAAATTGTGATTAAGTTATGATAAAATATTAATAATTCTCGGTTTCGTTTTTCTGGGACGCACTGGGACGCACTGGAGTAGTAGTAGAAGTAGTAGTTGTAGTAGTAGTAGTAGTAGTAGAAGTAGTATTAGTAGTAGTAGTAGTAGTAGTAGTAGTAGTAGTAGTAGAAGTAGTAGTAGAAGTAGTAGTAGTAGTAGCAGCAGTAGTCGTAGTAGAAGAAGAAGTAGTAGAACTGGTATAGTAGTTGAATTGGTATAGTAGTAGTAGTAGTAGTAGTAGTGATAATAGTAGTAGTAGTAGTAGTAGTAGTAGTAGTAGTAGTAGTAGCTTTAGCAATATTTTGCATGCAGTGCGCACTGCCAAAAATGAATAGGGGACGGGCTACGCCTTTCATGTGCAACACCAATTGCAACTAATTTCGAAAAATGTACTCAAGGGTAATTCAAAACCTCCTGTATGCCCTATAATAAAAAAAAATCATGTTAGGATTAATATGTCTTTGTAATGTTCGAACATTTCAAAACGCTGTTGAAATTTCTTTACAGTATATATACATGTAGGCCTATATGTATAAAGGATGAATTTTTTTAAATAAAGAAGTTGCAATGGTGTTGTGCAAAGTTGTCCCAAATGTGCCCCCCCCCCCCCCAACCGATAAAGAACATCTAGAAAGCGCTTCTTTTACGGGCATCCAAGCTGCGTACGGTCTATCCCCGCCATTCATTAGTGTTTCCGGCCGCTTATTGGATACTAATGATCGCATCTCGTGACGTCACAAAAGGATGGTGATTACGTCATCACCATGATTACTGTTCGTGAAACAAAATACAGTGAAACTATCTGTTCAACCGGCTAAATCTAAGGATTCTCGAGCACTACAGCAGTACCACGTCAGATCACGATAAGAAGGACATGATTGTGTTGTGTTTACCTTTAGCAGTGAGTCGATCCCTTCGAGGCTGCGCTCCTTAGGAAACAGTACTGCTACAGTGTACCCTGACTCTATCTATTTCAAGATAAACTTGAGTTCTTGTTAAAAAAAAATATTAAAAAAAAAAAAAAAAAATCACAGCCCGGAATCAAACGTAACTTACACTGAATGTTCAAGATTACGAAAAATGTAATTTGCCAAACAATTTTGGTAGAAAATGTATACTGGCTGAGTAATGAGCATAGAAAGATAAGGAAATCAAGGTAAGTAGGCCCAACTCCATTTGTGCAGTCCCATATACATCTTTCTGTGTACAGTGCCTGTTACTTTACCAAGATTGGGCCAAATTTATTAATTTTTTGATGACTCCAGAACCTTGCAGTTCACACCAATACTTACACGCTACATGATCAACTTTTTCTGATCGATTCCACCCCGGGGGGGGGGGGGGGGGGTACTCACGTATATTGGGTATACGGGGATGTGCCGCTCGGAAGGGTGACTTTTTCAGGAAAGATCCTTAGACATGGGTCCCCTTTTCATAAAAAAAATCCTTAGACATGGGTCCCTTTTTTCATTTATTCCTTTCCCCTCTTTTATCCCTCATTTTCTCCGGGAATTTTTGGATTTGCTCCTATTGTAAATGCCTAAATCTCTCCCATCTCTAAATAAATCCGGGGCAATATTGGGGAATCCTTCGGTGATTGCATTTCCAGTGTACGAGGTGTACGCACTGACTAGACCCCGGGGTATTATATCAGGACCCCATATGGCATAATGCGCGCTAGGTATGGTATCCGCCCGTATAGGGGTTGTACCCCCGGGAACTTGTAGTGCTTCGCATGCATGCTGAAATGATATGATCGGCAACTATACCCTGCGTACCCTCTGCCCAGCAGCCGGGCAGCAGCGGGGCTCAAGCAGGGAGCTATATAGCTGATGCTTGAGAGCTCGTGTAGATCTACGGATACGTTAATTAAAACAGGACAAGTCCTTCAATTAAAAAGGATGCTAGAGGTGCTAGCACAGTATAATTATGTTGCATGGTGTTTTCATCTTTATGTGTGTAAACTACTTGTAAACTACATGTAGTATGGTACAGTTTACTAATAAAGAATTTTATCGAGAAACTGCAAAATGATTGGCCATTGTATTATTACACACATAGGTGCATTACTATCCTGGCTGTGTATTAAAAGCTGTGCTATTGATTCTCAACATTTCAAACACCACTGTACAAAACTCAACCAATTTCACTCAAAATCGATACTTTAGTTACGATTGATGACACCTAAATAGCAGTAAAATACATTTTTTTAACTTTCCGATGTTAGAAAGAATAATTTTAAAAAATCAAATTGTGAGTCCACTGTAAAATTTTCGATCAGCCGCATCGGTATAATTGTGTGCATCTGTGTGTTATGAGTGTATTGACTATTCATGTATTTAAATGCCGCATATTAACACGTAATGCAGTGCTACAGGTCAATACGCATTAGCGTTGACTATATGCTTTGCTGAAGTGTATTATTATATACAGCTTAAAAAATGTAATATTTGAAGTTTGAAATCCTTAGACATGGGTCCATTTTTCATAAAAAATCCTTAGACATGGGTACCTATTTCAGCAAAAGGACCCTTAGATGTGGGTATGGGTTCGGAGGTCTCAGCCGCACACCCCCGTCCGACTATAATCTGAGTACCCCCCCCGGGGATTCCACACCCTTTCTTTCACAATGCAATCGCAAGACCAGAACTCAACTTTGGCTGCCGGGCTCACGATCAATTGGGCAAAAAGAATTTCCATTTTCGGTTTAATAAAATTTGGAGTGGACTTTAAAAGATTATTATTATTATTATTATTATCTTTAATTACAATCTACCTAGGCAGTAAATATGAAGATGAGATTTAACTAAAATGGCAACCTGTGTGGATTTATAACTGGGAGCGAGACAAATTATTCGTGCCCCCTTTTTTGTTTTACCTTAGAATGAAAACGACCTGCATTTGTGCTGCAAAGTACATGCGTTTCCCTTCCTTGGTGCTAGCGGATACATTTGACTAAATATTGCCGAATATCACCATCAGTGAACAGCATTGATCAAAAATATGAGTGTAGTATGGGACGTGATACAAATGCGCCGACAAATTTGGTCCAAAGTTTATACAATATTCTAGTCGTATGTTTGAAATATGAGAGCCTTCAAGAGCAAATAGCTCTCTCATTGTGTGCAGGCAAGCACTGAATCCAATGACCGGGGTAATAGTATATTTGTAAAGCGCTTAGAGACATTTTGTATTAAGCTCTATATAATTGGTTTTTTTTTTTTTTTTTTGTTCTTTCTTTTTTTCAGAGGACATTGTTCTCACTTCGATATTCCTTCACCCAGGAATAAAATAATACGAGAGATCACACATTATTTTCACCAGTAGTCAACTTTTTCTTTGATTTAAAAAAGCAGCTACACATGTTATGCACTTAGCTTTCCATTTTCCAGATTAATGCGCAGGAATTCATCGAGGAAAACATGACGTCATTTTCATTAATAACTTGACGTCATATTTTGTTCATATTCATTGCGTCATTTCATGTTTACTGAAAATCAGTGTTTACAAATTATGTACCGATATTCAAAGGACCAGTACCACAAAAATATGAAAATTAAGAGGGATCTACATCGGATGCGGCCGTCATTGTTGGTCAAACAGCTTGTGAGCGTCAAGCAACGCCCGGCTGGAATGCTCCCCAGGGAGTGGAGATTGTGCACACAGTGTGTGCGGGCAAGCACTGAATCCAATGACCGGGGTAATAGTATATTTGTAAAGCGCTTTATGATGAAGCGCTATATGAACATTAAATATGATTATTATTATTATTAGTTAGAGACTAAATACCCGTCTGAGGACTTACTCACTGTAACATATTCGGTCAGACACAAGTGATACTTTTAGGTCATGTGTATAGCATGCTTTATTATTCGTATGGAATGCCAAGTGTTACAATCCTTGGCTATGAGATGCCAATACATAACATCTCCCTTTTCCTGTTTCGATGAAAGGTTAATTGGCACATAAATAACTGCATAAGAATAATACTTTGTTTTCAACTGAGTTCGTACTGAGTCCAATTTATGAGTTCTCATTTGGCGTAGTCATTCACGCTTTGTATTGTTTGGTAGACTTTTGAGTTGAGTGCATGCTTTAAAGAGAGTCTAAACTATCAACGCTATTATACTCTCTAAAGGGGAGAGGTTGCAAGCACTTCACCCTTACCCTGAATCTTTACCATTCAGGTCCTTACTGACGCGGTTCTTCCTTGTTGTTGAGGTTTATTCATTAACGCTTATTCCTTCGCGGAGCTAAGAGGGGAGAGGTTACTAGCACTTCACCCTTGCTCTGAATCTTTACCATTCAGGTTCTTAACGTTGTGTCTCCAAACATATTGATCCTCGAGGTTGTCAAAAGTGGTATTTCGCATCGTATCACAATATCGCTTGTTAAAACCGCTTCATCTATTCTATCTCTTGACGAGCTATAAACTAAATCTGTGCTACCCTAAACTAACAGCTAAATTATAGACGCTTCTATATCGCTAATCCATGATCAATCGTTTTGGGGGTAGGCTAACGCGTCCACTTCTTGTTTGGTAGTGGTGCTGCGAGCTGGTCTTCTTGTGAGCGTGGTCAGCCTCTGTTTGATCTGGTGCATGGATAGATGCATTGGGTACAGGTGTCTGTGGATTTGTCTGCTTGGTCTGCTCGACGAGAAGATCGGGCTGACTGGCAGCGGGCAATGTAGACGATTGCAGGGCTGGTGTCACCAGACGTGGAGCTTCACCTTTGTCAGCAGGCTGGTTGTGCGGCTTGTTAGCAGACTCGGTCGTCTTCCTCAGATCTCTGCGGTTTCTCCTGTACAGCTTTCCACTGCACTCAACCAAATAGGACTTTGGTGTGTCATGCTTCTTGATGACTGTAGCTGGAAGCCATTTGCGAGTGCCTGGCAGTGGCACCATCCTTACAGGATCTCCGGGATGTAATGGAGGGAGAACCTTTCCTGCCTTGGAGTTGTAATATCTTTCGGCCTCTGCAGTCTTGCTGTCCAAGCTGTCTTTCACTGCCTTCATGTTGACCTCTTTGGGTTTCAGCAGTTGTTTGCTTGTGGGGAGGAGATTGCGAGGTCTCCTACCCATCAGTAGTTGTGCTGGTGACAGGTCACAGCTGGCTAATGGAGTTGTTCTGTAGTCCAGGAGTGCCAGCTGCCTGTCGGCACACTTTCTCCACATTCTCTTCACCGTCTGGACCGCTCGTTCCGCCTCACCATTCGCTTGAGGATATCGGGGTGATGACGTCACATGTTCAATACCGTAGCTGGTACAGAATTCTCTGAATTCTTGTGAGCTAAACTGTGGACCATTGTCGCTCCTCACTTTCAGGGGAATCCCATGCCTAGCAAACTGTTTCTTCAGGCGGTCGATAACGGCAGCACTGCTGGTTGACGCCATCTTGTCGACCTCTATGAACTTTGAAAAGTAGTCCACTACCAGAAGATAGGCACTGCCTTCCCACTCGAACAGGTCTGAACCAACTTCGGCCCATGGTAAGTCTGGCAGCTTTGTTGGCTTTAGAGGCTCTGCCGGTTGTTTGTTCTGATAGGAGTTGCACTCTGCACAATCTTGTACTAGCCTCTCTATATGTTGATTCATACTTGGCCAGTACAGTGCCTCCCTTGCTCTCTTCTTGCACTTGACGATCCCGAGATGAGAACCATGAATCTGTGCTAGCATACCATTTCTCATGCTAGGCGGTACCACAATTCTCATCCCCTTGTAGATGACACCATCAGTGACTGCTAGCTCATCTCTGATGCTCCAGTACTCTCTGATCGAGTGTGGTGTCTCCATCCTGGTGTCGGGCCATCCTTTCATGATTATAGCATGAAGTTCGTTGAGCTCATTTGCAGTACACTTCTGGAACTCTGCATATCTGTCTGGTGCTACTGCAATATGATCAATGATATTGATCAAGAGGGCTGGTGCATCTGGCTCAGTCTCAGGAAGATTTGCCCTACTCAGAGTGTCTCCCAATACCAGGTCTTTTCCAGGTACATAGTGGACATCTAGGTCATAGGCATACAGTCTCAGCAACATCGACTGCAGCCTCATCGGAGCTGACAGGAGAGGCTTGTTGAAGATCGACTGTAGAGGCTTATGATCGGACTGCACTGTGATGCTTCTCCCGAATATGTATGGGTGAAATTTCTTACAGCTGTGCAGTATCGCGAGCATTTCCTTCTCAATCTGCGCATACCGCATCTCTGTTGGTGTCATTGCTCTGGACGTGTAAGCTATCGGCTGTCCCTCTTGCAGAAGGACACCTCCTACTGCATAGCTGCTGGCATCGCATTGGATAGTTAGGTCCTTCTTACCATCATAGAAGGTCAAGACTGGTGTTGAGGTACAGTGCCTCTTCAGTTCATTGAAGCTCTGCTCTTCTCTTGGCCCCCAGTGAAAGGCGACATCTTTCTTTGTCAGCTGTCTCAGAGGCTCGTCCACTTCACTCAATTTGTCAATGAACTTTGACAAGTACTGAAGAAATCCCAGGAACCTCCTGACTTCTTCCTTGCTTTCTGGTCTCGGCATCTCAGCAACAGCTTTGACCTTGTCTGGGTCAGGAGCGAGACCACTTTCAGTTATTAGGTGTCCCACATACTTTACTCGAGACTGGCGAATGTGACATTTGGTGAAGTTGAGCTTCAGGTTGCATTCAGTTGCTTTTGCTACAACCTTCTCTAGGATCTCATCATGTGACTTCAGATCCTTCCCAGCAATGAGGATATCGTCCATAACTGCTCTGGCTCCTTCTATGTCACTTAGCATTTCATCCATTATGCGTTGGAACAGCTCTGGAGCACTCTTGATGCCAAAGGGTAGGCGGAGCCATCGGTATCTGCCAACTGGAGTGTTGAATGTTGTGAGCAGACTTGACTCATAGTCGATTTTGATCTGTAGAAATCCTGACTTTGCGTCGAGGACGGAGAATACCTTTGCTCCTTCCGGCATGTCAGCTACAACCTCTTCTACAGTGGGAATTCTGTAGTGCTCCCTTCTGATGGCACGATTGAGGTCTTTAGGATCTAGACAGATCCTCACCTTCTCTCCTTTGACCACCGTGACCATTGAGTTCACCCAGTCTGTGGGTTCTGTAACCTTTGTGAGGTGTCCATCTGTCTCCATTTCCTTCAACTTGGCCACTATTTTCTCTGCCAGTGCCTTGGGCTGTCTCCTTGGGGCATGAATGACTGGCTTCACAGTGGGATCAATCTTTAATGTATATGTTCCCGGGAGACATCCTGTCAAACTCAGTAACTCTGGGTATTCTTCGATGCTGTGAAGTCGTCTAATCAGCTTGAGCATTTTGCTTGCTTCACCTGAGAGAAGAACTGGCTTGGATGCTGCATCTACTACATAATATTTTACCTCAATGCATGCATCTTTGTAGCGTGTTGGGAGAACTGCTGATCCTATCACTCTCAATTCATGTTCAGTGTATGAGGCAAACTTGGTGCGGGTCTCTTCAAGCTTCTCCCTGCACTGCAATGTGTTGAAGACTTGGATTGGCATTATGGATTGTGCAGCTCCAGTGTCGATTTGACCTTCAACTTCTTTACCTTGGATGTTGACAGTTTCATACCATTCATCCTTGGCCTTGCCGCCACCTACTTGGTGTACTGCTCCAATCTCATATGCGAAATCGTCTGATCCAGACTCGTCACTCTCCTGAGCGTTTTCACGCTGCTCCACTCTGTAAGTGCTTTGTTTTCTTTGGCAAACTGCAGCAAAGTGGTTTTTTCTTTTGCAGACATTGCAGGTCTGGCCCATGGCCGGGCATTTCTCATGGTCCGTGCTGTAGCCACACCTGGTGCATTTTTCCTTCTTGTGTGCATAGTTATCCTGGCGATAGCCTTTGTTGGGACCAGCTTTCCTTCTCTGCAGCTGCCCTCTGGCCTGCCTTGAGATTGCGTTAACTTCCCCCAGCTGTATCATCTTTATGGAGTCTTGAGATAGCTCATGGTTCTGCCCAACATGAATTGCCTTTTGAAGTGTTAGGGAATCTCCTTCATCAAGGCATTTCTCTCTAACACTCGGGTGTAGCGAACGTAGGACTATTGCATCCCGCAACATTCTATCTTCCTCTTGATAATCACAGTCCTTTATGAGGATCTTCAGGTCAGTGACAAAATTGTCAAATTTCTCACCTTCTTCCTGTTTTCTTCTATTGAAGTTAACCGTGGCCCGGATTTGGTTTCGTTTCGGCTTCACATACTCTTCATATTTGCCGTAAACCCCTTTCAAAGTTTCATCTTCTGCTGGAATCCGTTGCCCGTTTGCACCTTCTCCACTGGGCTGCCAATCAAATATCTGATAAATTTCTCTGCCTTTGTCCCCGATGTAAGTCATGAGATAGTTGACCTTTTCTACCTCTGATTTTCCTGCAAGAGGACCTTTGAATGTAAACTCGCAGTGCTGTTTGAATCTGCGCCACTCTTTCAGCAAATCAAGTGCTGACCAGTTCATGGAGGGCTTGTCATTCGAAGCCATCTTGTAGCTCTCCTCTCCTCATGCAACTGTGTCAAACTCGGGCTCACACACACTACTCTCACTTTCAATCAATGTGTATACAGCGACAGTCAACTCTGTGTGTACTTACACCTGCGTGTGTATGTGCGTGGGAAAACGCCATCAACCGCGGACCTTTCCATAGAAAACTACCCTCAAACCGCGGACGTACCTGCAATGGGGGACCGTCCACGGTTGCGATCCTGGTTTTCGCCGTATAAAATTTACGACGTAGGGGGCGTTTGAATATTAGATGTCGCAGCGTGTAGCCAACATCGAGTGGATCAGTTCTATGTGTATCGCGAAATGTCACAGCGCCCCCTTCGATGACTGCGCGGGAAAAACGCGCTACCTGCTATCATCCCATAGCAGGTACGTCCGGGGTTGAATGTAGTTTTCTATGGAGTGGTCCGCGGTTGCAGGCAATTACCCATGCACACACACACAAGTAATAAACTTCGTCCACGTTTGACGCCATAAACGTGTAGTGGTGTGTGTGTAGCTTGTTGCCTGCAGTGCAGTGGGCTAGCTCCTCAGCATGAGTCACAAACAATGCAGATTGCAGTAAAAGTTTCACTATTTATCACTGTTCACCGTTGATTTCTTGTCCCTTTCCTGACTGTGTGGAATCACAAATGTATCAGTATTCTCCTGTAGAACATCTTTTCCATCATAACGTCGGCTTATGGGTTGAAATCCGTACTACCATGTAACATATTCGGTCAGACACAAGTGATACTTTTAGGTCATGTGTATAGCATGCTTTATTATTCGTATGGAATGCCAAGTGTTACAATCCTTGGCTATGAGATGCCAATACATAACACTCACCACCCCGCAGTCATGAAGAAGAACCAACCATGTATTTCAACTTCGTCCGCTGATACCCATCCGTCCAGATACAGGCCTCATCTTATCCATATTGGAAAAGAATTCCATGCAACGCCAACAACAAATAACGCACACTTTCTCAACATCAGATGAAACAGGATTTGATGTGTATATCACATGGCATGTTATTCTATAGACGACTATTTCACTCTTGAGACAAAAAGCTCAAATAGGTCCAAAGTCACAGCCAAGTTGAACCTTAAAATCCCAAAACTATTAATTGATTATTATTGATTGTTGCTATAAAGCGTGTGGATAAGATATTTGATAGAATAACGATCTGACCTTAGCTCTGAAGTAGGCACATATTGATGACCTGGCAACTCAAGTCATGCTAATGAGTTTGCTTTGCTCTTTTGAACGTTGGTCGAGATCACAGATTAAAGGTGAAGGACTTGATTAGTTTATTGGTTTGGACTTAGCAGCGAAAATTAACATTTTTATATTTTTAAATAAAAATAACCACTAGAACTATATTGCACATAAAGTTGTATTACTTGCATGATTTGTTACGCACCCCAAAAATAATAGAAACTATCCATACCCCTCTTTTGGCAGATGGTGCTACTCTTTCACACCTTTTTCTCTCAAAGAAACTCTGTTTAATCCTCATTATTATTTCACATAAAACTCTTGCATCCATGCATCATTCATGTTTAGCACACTTCATTCTCTGATATTATACATGTACAGTGATCTTGGTATTCATTCATCTGGTTATGATAGTTTATTCACCGGACTGAGGATCAAATGGTTCGCGTTTCGAGTCCCGCCGTGGGCACTTATGTCCAGGTGAAGTACCTGGTATAGGAAGAATTTATTGTCAATAAATTCAATGAATGCTTTTAGCACCCTATCGTGGTGGCTTGACTACAGTCGGGAGGGGGGGGGGGTAATTGTATTGGATTTAATTGAACAGGTTTATTGATTAAGAATCATACATTCAAAATAACAGCCAAAGGCGCTAACAAATTGAATTGATTAGATAAAATTCAGCTATATGCACAGTAACATACAAAGGATAGGAAAAACATTGCACACACAAATTTACAAGGAAATGGAAAAAAAGATAGGGAAATGAAAAGGACAGACGAGATAAAGCATGAAAAATGGAGAAATTTAGTTGAAGTAATTAGATAGTAATATGATACTTTGTATTAAAGGTAAAGACCAGTATTGGAAACGCCCCAATTTCAAAAAATAAAATGGAAGCTCTCATTACCAATCATGTGAAAGAATATGTTTTGACTAATACATGATGATAAAAAATTTGCCGGGAAACCGCCTACTAATTCAAATATTTGGAAAATTTGTTTCTCTCATGGTCGTGTGAGAGATATAGGGTAGTCCCATATACATCTTTCTGTGTATAGTGCTTGTAACTTTACGAAGAACGGGCCAAATTTCTTATAATTTTGATGATTCCAGAACCTTGCAGATGCTAGATGCTAGACGATCAACCTTTTCTGATCGATTCCACAACGTTTCTTTCACAATGCAATCGCATGACCATAACTGGTCTTTACCTTTAAGAGCAGTAGAGTATATTGATACAGTAGCTGCCCTATATAATATAAATGGGCATACAGTGTCTCATTCTATATTTTATTGACATAACATTACAGGTGAAATTCAAAGAAAATCACAAATATGTCAACTAATGTATCACTAGAAACTGGTAAGCTAATAGATGGCCATCGTACAAGTTTTAGGTCAACTACATATCGGGTAATTTATAAAAATACAAATACAACCACCTCCATAGCAGCTGGGATATACGAGAGATTCGCTGGAAATATAACGATGTTTTAATGACGTCACTATATGGACCAATACTGCCCAAGCAGACGACATCCCATAAAGAATGAAGATAATTGCAAAGCTATTATTTGTCAAATTATAATGAGTTCAGTGTATATAAATGTAATGGCCTTTTAAACCATTCAAAAGGGGATATGACCCGATTCTGAAAACTAAAATATTTTGCTTGTAAATACACAGGATAGGAGTTAATTAACAATCAAAGAAACCAGACTGTCAAATTGAAGAAAAAAAACGAAATGATATTAAGGACGGCATTTGTTCCCTCTTGAAACGCCGAACATACCGCGGTGTGTGCAGCTGAATATTCAATGGCGTCTTATTTTGTTTACAAGCGAAAGATTCCTTTATTTTTGTATCGCTGCATTTATTATCAAGATAAAACCCTGCGCGGGGATTATAGTGAGGCAATATATTATACATTTAGCCTGACGGTAGTGAAGTAAGAGAAGATGAAAACACAGGCACTGAAAATGTGTGAGATGTCATAGGACATCGTCTGCTTGTGCAAATCATGTCCATACTGTGATCTCACATATCTCAACAGCGTTCGGAGATCTCTTCAGGTGCTATGCCGGGGCTGTATTTAAGCGTTTTTGTAATTTATAATAATCATTACTTCGAATGTCTCCAAGCATTGAATTTTGATAACCTTGTCGAATCAAAGTTTCAACTTTGCAATAATGAAAATAAAGGTAGTTTTTAAAATCAATGAATATCTACTTTAATATTGCATTTTTTTATTTTTTTATTTGTACATTCAACTCTCTTTGAAAGATGACACAAAAAGGGGCAGAAAGACAGAGTTTATCTGAGTTTGGCACCCAGCACAAGGCGAACACAGTCCTGCTGCCTCGTTCTTATAGTTTTAAGTCATGTTAATTAGTCCGGAATCTGGCCGAAGTTAATCACCGCGATCTCCTCCTGTTTGCCGCAAGCCGAAGATTGGCGCGATCCCCGAATTTTTACACCCGACGGAAAAAAAATCAGACTGGGCGTGTGGGCGTGATTAGTGTCCCTGGCAGGCGCGTACACAGGGGGGTTAAACCCCCCTTTTGGCATTTTTATTTGTGTAAACCCCCCCCCCCCCTAAAACCCCCCTTTGGATTTTTTTTTTTTTTTTTTTTTTAATTATTAAAAAAAAAAAAATAATAAAACAATACCCCCATGGCTGACCAAAACAAGTGACCTTACCCCCCCCCCCCCCAACAAAATGTCAAATGTTCAAATTTCGAGACCAAAAAACAATATAACATTAAAGATTTACATATAGCGTGGTCGTAGAAAAACTGTAAAATTATCATAGATATAAGCAATATAAGTATATAAGTTGTGTTAAACATGGGCATATTTGTCTGTTTGCATACTAGATGCGTTCTTACGATGTATGCACTGGAAATACCCCCTGATATCACACAAGAAATAACACAATGCCGAGTGAGTCGTAAGAATGGGGTCTAGTTATGCCAGATGGGTTTTATTTTATTTTCAATGATACAGCTGCTACTTATTTATTATTAAACACTCTAATATCAATATTCATGAAGATTTGACAATACATCCGTACAAGACACACTCACTAGGCACATTGGGACAACCCGATACAGACAATTTGATGTTAAATAGAATCAGATACAAAAATGTAATGACTATCTAGTACTACGATTGAGGAGTAATGGACTATTCATCCAAGTCTGCAAAGGTTCCACTATAAATATATCTATTAATGCATGACAGAATGAGAAACCTTATAATTAACAACAAATACATGAGTAGACTATAACTCACAACAAATGTAGACGAAAGTAATCACAAATGTACAAAGCGGAAGCATAAATAATATTCCAGAGCTAGGCAAGTGAAACAAAAAAGACATGAATTCATTGAAATGGATTGATGGGCTAGCTGAAAGTTCCTAAAGAAATAAAAAGTAATCATAATTTCTTCAACAGATACAAAATTCCAGACCCAGGCGAGTGAATAAACAAGATATGTCTTTATAGAAATTAAATTGATACGCTAGCTGCAAATTCCTTAACAAATAATAATTAATTTCTTAAACAAATGTGAACTATTCGCATTCATAAAGCTTAAAAACTACAAAATCTTTGGCACCAAACTCAATATCAAATAAACTTTACTTCTTCAGCTTTCTATTAGGCTGCCTTTATATAATAATGATATTGTATATAATTTGATCAATACTAAAAATTACACATATAGAGCGAGCTAAACAAAATGGAAATGATAAAGTGAGAATGATCGTAATTTCCTACATCTAAATATATTTTGATTGCAAGAGCTGTAACTCTAAAGTGCATATGCAATATACTTTGGAAATACTTTCAGAAATCGACCAAAAATATTTTAAATAGCCTTACCCAACACCTACTGATATGCACAAACTTTACAATGAAGTATTATCAATCCGTACATGATTTCTATGGGATATGCACAAGGCTATAATTGCCTTGGGGTGACTTTTTTAAAGTAGATGCGATCATAATAATAATAATAATAATAATAATAATAATAATAATAATAGTGGGTTCTTGTATAGCGCTCATGTCAGTCAGATTTGACCCTCCTGGCGCTCCCGATTATTACCCTGGCTTTAGCACGGCTGCCATACGGCGCTCTAGCATTTCAAGGAATAAATTCCTACCAGGTACCCATTTACTTCACCTGGGTGGAGTGTGGCCGTTTGCGTTACAATTGGGTATTGTAAATGTCCCGGGTTGATATTTCCAAGGTCTTTGTAGTTGCATTAGAGAGCTATTGTATCCAAGGCTTAAATGATCAGGTCACACACATCATGCTTAGTCAACAAAGACCGACTAGGGGCATTACCCACGACAAAGTGTGAGATTGTTGAAGCAACCTGTTGACTACTGAATTATCTAATTCTCATAAACTTAACACAGGGTTCACCAGGTTCCAGCAAGCAATGGGTTTAGAAGCAGTCCATGTTCCAGATTTGGCACAGGTACAAACTAGATTGTTCGTTGTTGTTTTTTCTTCTATTTAGGTAAGAAGTATATCATAATCAAAAGTCAGAAGCATTCATGAATATTCAAGATTACTACACGATAGAGCTGCAACTTGGATGAACCCCTCCCCCACTCCCAACACATTTCATACAGTTCGCTCTGCACAACTCAAAGTCACACAAGTCAGTTTCCCTATCAAGTCAAAATTTGTTTTACCAAACTATGAACAAAATGTGTTAATTACACTTTTAAGTTGAATGTTGCACGAGTCAAACTATTTTTGTTGTTGGTCCCAATAGATATGCCCCATGCAGAGTTAACTGCATTAGTTTATGTTCTGGTTTTCACTAAACGACTTCACTTGATATTCTTTTCCCTCAAGTCTTGCACCTGTACGCCACTTTGGGGGAGCTTCGACAAAGTGCTCCTCTATCACCAAACAAGCTACTTGGCATAAATGGTGCATCTACACTCAAGCTACTTGGCATAAATGGAGCATCACCTAACAAGCTACTTGGCATAAATGGTGCATCTACACTCAAAGCTACTTGGCATGAATGGTGCATCTACACTCTCTCCCATTAAATAGTGATGGTCATGCATCTGTCAAACTAGTTCTCCATACAAACAATAAAAGCCATGCACCACTCATACACAACTTGCAAAATGTACATATAGCAATCTCTTAAATGTGATTATTGATTTATTCTTGATCAGATATGTTTTTATCACCACTCATTTTGGAAAGTTTTATACGCAAGGATACATGACGAATATTCTAACACTGAGAATCCTTCAATGAAAGAAGGTTATAAATGCCACATTTATTGAACTATCTACTTTTGCCCCATCTGCAACTAAATATATAAGCTCACTTTGATATCCGCATCTAAATACACACAATCAAATTTGTTGTGTGCCATGCAGAGGGGCACAATCGACGGAAAGTAAGCACACCTAAAACATAATGCTTTTTCAAATTTATGTCTGTTTTTTTATACTTATCTATACACAACATATTTCAGTCCATAACCATATGTTGACCAAATTTTTAACAGTGACAATTTATTGGAATAGGCCAAGCTATTTTGTCCAATATGTTATAATTGGTCATATTCTTGAATCTTAATTTGTCCTTAGACTCAGGGGCCAGCCTTGTATCCTCTGGGAAAGGCGCTATATAAATCCAGTAATTCTTATTATTATCATATGTTGTAATATATCTAATCGTTGTTTGAAGTTGATAGCCCAACGAGAGCTTAGATCACACCAGATATGAAATAAAGAGAGACGGTCCTCTGGTTGCTTACTAACAAGCACTTATGCTTTCGTTAATAGCGGTCAGGTAAAATAACCACCACTACCACATTAGATTAACGTCTAGCTCATTGCCCCAGCTATATAAGCAAGCCGACCAGATCCTCATGTTATTTTGTCACCTTGCGAATTTGATCCCTGTTGACCAGTAATGTGGAGGGGTGCAGAAAATGAGGTTTTAATTTGCTTGTGTTCAGTACTGAGAGGGAAAATAATTGTTACTCTACATTCATGCAGCTTTCCATTGACATAAACTTCATAAAGTTGTGTTTTCTTTGGATAGGGTCTTAAAGTCATCAAAGCTGAAAAGCTTCAAAAAACTTACATTTGTGTTTATATCCTCTTGCTAGGCACACAACATTCATCACTAGTCCTATGATCACCATTGTTACGTCACATACATTTATTCTACCAGCAACACTTGAATATAAACTACACAAAATCGAAAGGAATATCGAGGTAATGTACATAATTGATAAACTAGAAGGCAATTTCAAGAACAATCAATGACTAATAATCACATACATGTTTGAGTAGATATAAATTTAGTATTGTATTCGCTTTCAAACATATTGAAATTCCGTTTGTATTCAATTTATATATATTTGTCATATGAATTTGATTCACAGTATAGAGAAATCTAAAATATATCACACTTTGATTTTTTTTTTTTTTTAATTCTTCAAAATGATGGACCATGAACAGGCAAGAATCACTAACGTTGTCTAAGATCATGACGTTTGGCCATTGGAATTAACTTGTTCAGTTTACAAATCAAATCAGATGGTTTTTTACTTTCAATTATGAAAGACACTGGAAAAGACAACTAAATTGATAATAATAATAATGAACATAAAAATTAACCTTATTCCTATGTGTTGCATAGCAGTACAGAGTTTCTTGTCTGTATACCAAACATATTCTTATAGGTTCATTCCTGGAAACGATACAAAATGTGATACAAAGATCCCAATTATTTAAACATATTTGTGGCTTACTACCAGTAAATAAGATCGATTGATCGATCTGTATTGAAAAACAAGTCAGAAAAAGTCTTGGAACCAGCAGAACCTGGGTGTAAGCCACAAATATATTTAAATAATTGAAATTTCTCCCAGGAAGCATTACATTCATAAAAAAGATCCCAATTTTAAGATTTCAGCCATGCACTCTTTGCTGAAATGATTTAGACATTATAGCAATGCTCGAGAACACAATATAAACAAGATGAAGGAAGAATTCTGAAAAAAAGCTAACAGATAGGTGTACAACAATATAACATAACTCTCATGGAAATGAGATGTATTTTTGTTTCATGATGCTGCTCAACGTTCACCCTCGAGACGAAAAAGAGAGAGGGGGAAAAAAGGAATTGTATGACGAAGACTATCATCTTGATTCATTCTGTAAATTTACTGATCCCCAGTTGATTTCTTTCAATGAATACAACTGACACAATGCAAGGCAGTTAATTTGTCTTGATTTTCTAACTGAAGCGCATTGAAAATTTGAAATGTATTATTTATTATTTATTGTGCTATATACATGCAAAACTTGTTATCTTTAATATACGTAGCTCTTTATTATATATGTAATGAGAATCTATGTTGTGACTCCTCTAACCCATACTGAAATAAATTACTACCAGGCTCCACTTTGGTAAATATTCCCTATAATTCTACTAGACATTGATGATAAATATGATGATATTAATACTAGAAGCTGGGGTGATTATTAGGACAACTAAATCACTATATAAAACCAACTATGCCATTATATTAAGCACTTGACTTAGATATGGGGAAGGTATAGGCTAAAACAAGAGAAAGCCTCAATTTAAACCGAGACTGATCCATTCTTAGCTTGCTATAGAGCAAGTCAAATGTAGACCGGATCCAGATCCTGCCAGTCCTGATCCAGGAATAGGCCATGGTTCCTCTACAAGTCCTTGTCAATGAACAAACCCTAGGAACTAGAACTGGTTCCTAGACTTCATTTAGTAACCATCCTAGGTAAAGAGAAAAGTCTTCATCAAAAACTTGACCTTAATACTGACTCCTAGACTTTATTTAGAAACCAGTCTAGCAGTAAACATATAAATCTTGATCTGATCAAGACCTGGTACTGGTTCCTAGTCTAAATTTAGGAACCAGTCCAGGTACAATGAGATACTGATCTGATCAAGACCTAGTACTGGTTCCTAGTCTTAATTTAGGAACCAGTCCAGGTACAAAGAGATACTAATCTGATCAAGGTCGTGAAAAGGAACCAATGGCAGTCCTTGGACAGGTTGTAGTCCTGGTCCTGGTCCTGAGAGAGCTTATCAGTCCTGTCCAATCAGAGCCACGAGGAGTTTCTTGTAGTCCCCGCTGGTATCCCCAGAGACCATCTTGCCCAGGGTCTTGTGATATTTCTCAAGGAATGCCTTCTTGATCTCAACCAAATCAATCTATACAAAAATGAGAAAAAAATACCAGTATATTAAAAATAAAAAAATGGATCAATTTAATAATAATAATAATCTTTTAAAGTCCACTCCAAATTTTATTAATTTAAACCGACAATGGAAATTCTTTTTGCCCAATTGATCGTGAGCCCGGCAGCCACTGAGCAGCCCCATATGACGCGGCCGGGGTTCGAACCCACGACCTCCCGGTTGTGAGGCGAACGCTCTACTGACTGAGCCAACACACCGGTTTCATAACTAAATACCACATTTCCAGGTGTTAAAGGTACCATGTCCCATTTGCAGGTCAAAAAAAATTAAGATTAAATTTCAACGGCATTTGAAAGATAAAACTATACTTCCCTATAAAAAAAAGGGTTTGAAAATGTCTTTAAGTGGGAAAATAACCATTGGTTGTCGAATCGACTTAAGTGATTGCAATTACGTAATTACAATCCATTAAGTAATAGTTTGATTTTCAGACCCTTGTACTGAATGGTCGTACGTTTTGTGCGGAGCAAAGATTCAATGAGTTTAACTTTGGCCACTTAAAAGAAGTGGGTTATTGATGAAGACAAATGCTCATGTACCTTTGGTACCCTCTTTAGATCTACAGCTCATTTTATGTATGTTATTACCAAAGAAAAAAAAAGTCACTCACTCACTCAATAGTGTCTGACAGTGAAGTTTAGAAAGAAAACAGGTTTCCTTGCATAATTTGAACATTAGGACACTGCTAACGTTTAAATTTCACATATGTGACATATATTCATAATTCCTGCAAAGCTCTACAGAATTTGATGTTGGCTGCATATGGGACAAAGTACCTTTAAAGGGAGTGGGTTCTCAGTTTCCATGTGAAGAAGGCCGTAATTTGCTGATACAAGATTTGGTGGAAACACTATTAATGTGTGAACAAGTCTGCACACAGCAAACCTGTAGGCCAATAAAGAAATACCCCTCTCGTCTCTCTGGGAGAGTCTTTGGGTGATGCAAATGTCAGATACTGACTTTACCATATGTGGAAAAGACAGAGCATTACATGAAGCCTGAAGGCTACTCCTGGTGATTGACAGCACCTATTATGGGGTGAACAATCTTTCATTGTACTTTTTGTGTAATTAAGATATGGCAGATTAAGTTTTGCAAGTGAAGGGAGGGGCGGGGCCCCCTTGGTTCCACCACTGCGTTGTTAAATTCCATACCTCTGAGCGTGTCACGATAACTCGGATCAGCGTATCATCGTCGGTACCGGCTCCTTTCATGGCACGATACGCACGATCAGCAAAGTAGGATGGTCGACTCTGAGTACATTGCACTGGACAAATTAAAGAGAGAGCAAGAGAAAGAGAAAATGGGAGTATTGGAGTACTATGTATTACATTAAGCAGAAAGTGGCTTGCTTGGGCCAGCAAAATACGAAAGGCAATAGCATCTTTAAAGGAGGCATGAGGGGGGGGGGGGGGGGGGTGCTCAAGTTCCCTCTAAATTTCTCAATACTCCTTTCCCTTCCCCTCCCCCCCCCCCCTCTCCCGAAAAACAAAACAACAACAACAACAAAACAGTTATAATTACAATAATGAAATAAATATATAAATGATTATAAATTAATTTAAGCGAAGCACATGTAAACAATTAATGCAAAAACCTCCATGCCCCCCCTCCCCCCATCCCAAAAAATAACAAATTTCTTTAGAAACGCACCTAATGAACAAATCAATGGAAGTCTCTTTCAAATCATATTAAATGATCAGCGCAACTCACATTTGCATATACATGACTGTGTCGTGTATCCTGTTACTCAGCTATGATATACTGGTATTTCCCAGGAAAATTCTTCAGCAAATATCAACTACTAGTAGTCATGAACATTTAGATTATCAACTTAGTCCTGTGACAATTAAAAAAAAAATGTAACCAGAACTCAAAATTTCCATTAAGAAACATTATTCACTAAGTTTTACTTCCTCTTATAGTGTACCAATCACTTTTTTCTTAAATGTCTGTACAAAAAGAATGTATAAAATCTACCTGAAAACATTAACCTGAAGTATGAAAAAAATAAAGGATGACATGAAACCTTATGTACTGAACCCATGTCGGAACTTAAGCTACTGCAAGTGTGTATGGGTACGTCAACATTTCTCAACTTCCACTCAACGGTTGTTTTTTTTTTTTTTTTTTTGGGGGGGGGGGGTTATTGAGAGGGTATTTGAACTCACAATATCTCTGTATAGAAGTGATAAGTGAAGCTCATATTTGAATATAATACAGCTACATGGAACCGTAACATACATGGTATAATATTTTCTGGTGATCTCTACCCTTTTCTAAGTCACATACCGATTGTTTTGAGTCCATTCTTGATGTTGCCAGAGAACTCTCTCTCAATACTATTCAACAAGTCACGCTGGGCGATCTAAAGAGAAAGAAAACGAGAGTCACTTTTATTCAATATTAATGATTCCATTCACTGCCTATGGTATATGACTGTTATAAATTTTTAGTCACAAATGCGGCTGGCAACTGTCAAGGCAAAATAAGAGTAATGTGCATCAATGTGATTAACACTTCCATTGCTTTCTTAGAGTCTCTGCACAGTCGCTCATTTGCCACATAAAGCATGTTTACACAAAAGGATAGGCACCATATAGGATTGCTATGTGCAACACAATGGCTTTGCAAAGTTACACTTCCACCCCTATGGCTTCCAGCACATTTTTCTCAGCACTTCACTTTGCTTGGAGACAGCGTGTGTGTCGACTGTAGCGTATACACCGAGTCCCCATAGGTTTTACACATGTGTAGCGCAGGTTGCCATTGTTAGAATTTATGTTCCAGGACGAAATCTAAATTATTTTCCACCTCTCATTTGCTTAATAGAAAACAACTTCAAAGTCATTTAGTATTTGCTAGTATATTCCTATTCATCATCTAAAATCAAAGAAACTTGATGAAAATGTTTTTGAGGGCTTACCAAAATTGTAATATTTTGTGGTTTGGATCTATAACTTTTGATTCACAAGCCCTACACAAATTTCAGCACACACTTCATCCATCGTTATTTCATGACTATAATGCATTTGATGCTAGGGATTTTTTTAAGGGGCAAATGTTTTTGAATAAATTGGCAACACATTGAGAAATTAAAAATCATTGTTTTTCGATCAAAACTGGCAATTTTTCTTAACTTTTTGACCAATTCCATACACATAGATATTGTTCTTAGAGACATCACATGTTATAAGAACAATGTAGCAATAAAAGAAAAACAATATTGTTGCCAATTTGAAAAAGCCCTTGAAATAAATCCTGTCCTGAAGGGTTAAAAGAGAAAATAATTAAATCACGATGTCTTTCCTCTCTCTACCTACCCTGGTATATTCTTTGAATGTAGCTCTGAGCTGAGCAAAGTTCCTTGTGGCTAGGATACGGTTGAACTCGGATTCATCGGTGCCCCACTTCTGCTCTCCTGCCTGATAGAGGGCATTTGCTTCTGCCTGTGCCTTGGCCATGTCTACTGTGTTAGACTCATCACGGTTGCCCTAAGCAATGTAACAAATAAAGATCAAATAGATTTCTTACAGAAGGGCCTTGGCCATGTCTACTGTGTTAGACTCATCACGGTTGCCCTAAGCAATGTAACAAATAAAGATCAAATAGATTTCTTACAGAAGGGCCTTGGCCATGTCTACTGTGTTAGACTCATCACAGTTGCCCTAAGCAATTAAACAAATACAGATGCAATAGATTTCTTGCAGAAGGATACACTTGTGAAAGTAAAACAAAACAAAAACACATTCCTAAAGTATGTATTGAAAAGGAAGAATAACTAATGTGAATTTGTAATACTAGTAGTTCTAAGAGGGTTCTATTCCTACCATATAAAAGATAAACTCTACACAACCTTTAACTTTCATTTTTTTAGAGCATGGTCATTATTTCTATGGGGCATATTTGCTAATCACAACACCTATAGGAAAATCTAAAAGGGCAGCACAGTATCCCTCAGAACAAGCAGTGACCTTTGGGAGGACCCAATTAATGGGTCAACTGGGCCTTGGTGGACTTCAACTCTAATATCCTACATGTCATTGCAACAAGAGACTAACTTCAAAAGGGATTCCATAACATAATATTCATACATATAATCTAGTTTTTTCACGATAGTTTTTACTGACTGCCAGCAGATATTTTCTATTGACCCAAGCCGAAAGTATCGTGAAGTTTAGTTTGAAAATGTCGTTCCTTCTACATAATCAAATTACCATATTCTAGGAAATTTTCTACAGATTGCGAAAAAAGAAAGTAGTTTCAGAGTTACTTCACTGCTCAGATGAAACATACTTAATCGGTATTAGACAGGTTAAGAACTTTGTAACAAGAAGTGGTAACTTTTTCAATAATGTACCAAAATTTACTACATTCACTACACAAAGACTCTCCTATTAAGCTTTGCATTCTCAGGGGTCCTTCCAATGTATTTTTTGTATGTATTCATTCTGTAATTATCATGTTTTTAATGGAAAAATTGAATTGAATTGATTTGAATTGATTAGTCACCTGACACATTGAGACGAGGAGTCTCTTGAAATGTCCGCTGGTGTCCCCGATGCAATCCTTCTCCATGGTGGTGCGGAACTCTGTGGATGGGATTACAAAGATTGTTTGATTAATACATTGTACAAATAACCACCCAGTCACCCAATGTTGAAAAAATAGAATTCAAACTCAAGGACAGCTTTTCAATGTAGTGTACTGCAAAACAAGAAACATATGTGAACTTAAAACACAGGCCATTTCCACGGCAGGACACTCTCTCAAGACTTGCAAAATTTCAGTTTTCGTGTTTACATCATTTTATATGCAGCATGAAATTTTCATGACCAAGTCCAAGCCCAAAAGTCATTTATTATTTTGCATTGAAGTGTCACTGACAAGCTGTCAGAATAAATACTAGGACAACTTGATAATGGACAATCACCACCGCACAACCGTCTCTGGACAACTACTCTAGGGCATCTATCTCCTTGGCCAATAACCTCCCAGACACTTGCCCTAGGACAAAAACCACCAAGAATAAGTACCTCCCTTTTTAAACTGGAAATTTCTTAACAAATACCAAGTGTCCTACGGGAAAATCATCCCAAACTACATGTACTACTCACCACTCTCCCCCCCCCCCCCCTTCTACTAGTGTACTAACCCTCTGACAAGGAAAAAAATCCTGAAAAAATTCTCAAACCACAAAGATATCTATGGTTTTCTTTGATGGCGTCAATGTACAACACCCTCTAACAGTGATTAACAGTAAATTCTCCCAACCAATTTTGAATTTTCCCAACCGTTTTCCATGAAAAGACATAAAACAGGCTATAAAAAAATCTGTCAACACTTAAATATCTGGAATGGAATGTAGAGCCATTTTACTGCTTTGTGACGATTTACATTCACCTAAAATGTTATTAAATTGTAATAATATAGTTGGGAGAATTAAGGAATGGATCAGATCACTTTTTCTCAATTTGTACCATGAATAATGGTCCGTTTTCACTCAAACTTTCAGATTATCATTAATTGTACATCTAGCATTGAAGTCACTACCTTAGCACCACTATCTCTCATCTGAACAATGTTACCAAGTCCCTTTAATTTTCCTTTGTTGGGTACTTGTCCAACAGGTGACAGTCTAGGGAAAGACATTATAACATAGTCAGCATCATAGGACTTGATATAACTCACGTTTCTTGTACTCCTCATTAATCTCATGTACTTCTTTGTTGGTACGGCTACACAGAATCTCAATCAAAATCTCCCTCATTAATCTCATTCTAACACAGTCAGCATCGTAGGACTTGATATAACTCACGTTTCTTGTACTCCTCATTAATCTCATGTACTTCTTTGTTGGTACGGGTACACAGAATCTCAATCAAGATCTCCTCATCGGTTCCAAGACCCTAAAGGTGGATAAGAGTATTCATAAAATATATCAACTGTAGTCCAATCAATAATGAATGCATTATTTATACAGAGATTTACCTAGTAAATAGAACATGAAAACAATATTTAATTCCCTGCTTGTAAGTGTCGGCTTGCATGGTGATGTAGATATACAGTAGGCTTGCGGGTGCACCATGTGAGAGAAAGATTACAGAGAGTCCTTTTCAGGACTCCTCAATCCTCTCTCTCTCTCTCACATGGTGCACCTGTAAGCCTACTGAATATTTAATTCCTTCCATTGTAAGATTAAAGAAAGTATAATACAATATCACTTTGTATATTAATGTAAACAAACTTAGGAATATCAAATTCTGATGCAGATTTCATGATTTCTAAAGCATATCAACTCTCCAACATCTTTTGTGCAACAGAATTTGTGGAAAGCAAGTAAATGTACAATGCCAAATGCTAAAATATGACAACTATATGAAGGTTTTCAGTGATCAATTCTATGAATTCTATGGCAGTTTATATCTTTTCTGTGAAGACAGCTATCAGTTCTTGATAATGTGATTCCCATGCCCTACTTTGAATGGAATACTACACACTTCTCCAGAGCACAATTCCTATCACTTCTGCATTACAAATCTAAGAAATTACAATTACAAACAAAATAATTAAGATATCTGATTCCTTCAAATAATATTATTATTGTTTTCTCTCCATCCTGTTTTTTCTCAGAAGATAGGAGAAATAATGGCACTCTATTTAGCTTTAAAAAAAAAAAAAATTGTCAAATACCTGAAAACATGTAAGCCAAATAAACATGTACACTGTTGTCAAGTTACTGTACCAGTTTTCTAGTTGAGACTGGTGATCATATCTCTTACCTTGATAGCCTTGTTGATGGCATAGGCATCATACTGAGGACCAGGAACAAACATGGCCAAGATGAGGTCTTCCAGCTTACCACTCAATTCAGATTTCAGATCATGGATCAAGTCCTTGGGAATGAACGAGTATGGGAAATGTTGAGAAAATAAATCACCAAATTTATTCACTACCTGGTTAGTATGAAACCCATTCAGTAATTGATTCATGCAAAATAAATATATTTCAGGCGAAAAATTAGGCAATATGTATATGGTTTAAATTTCTTTTTGAAAAATGGAGGTAAAGTCATTTAAATATTATAGTGGTACATCAAACCATGGCTTTAAATAAAAAGAATGCATCTGACGAAATTTATTCTAGGGACGCTCACAATTCTGCAAGTTTATCATTACAAAGGGTTCATTATTCCATGTCAAATATATTAACATGTGTATTTTTCCTTTACCAATGCATGATATCTTATGTATGCATACCCCAACAAGCTACATGTAGATCCCCAAAATGTGAAAGATGATTAACTGATACATGCTAATAAAATATTTGCCCTCCAAAAAATAATAATAAATGTATACAAATGTACTTATCCTTCAGATATTATTTTTATAGTCATATGTTCTGAAACTTCTTTGAAAGAAATGAACATCTAGCACTGTTTTCATATTGCTGCAGAGGGACCTATTCTCAAATCAACAGATATAATGGTCAATATAATTTTGAATTACGTACAAATATTTTTTGAGTCTGGAAAATAAATATCTGGAGTTAAACATTCAATCTTTATTCGTTGAAGACCAGTTTCCATTTTTATTCATTTGATGGGAGATTCCTAATGGACCTCTTCGAAATATACCACTGAATTCATAGTACTTCAGGTTTTTAGGTCTGCAAAAGGGACAAACCATCTTGAATGCATAATACAACATCAAGTTTGTACCACTGGATATGATTTATTTTGTTAATGCATATGGGATTTATAAATACATGCATTACATAAACAAGAATACAAAACAATTGGTGAGTATTAGGAAGCAACATGGATGTGTATATGGACAGAAGGCAATTATAAGGTTTGTATTAAACACAGATGGTCAATGCAGGGTAGTAAGTGTGGTATTAAAGCAATATAACTATGAAATAAAATATTTACCATGACAAGTAAAGCATATATAACAAGAACAGGGATAGATGCACAATGGAGGTACACATGTAACCCGAGAGAGAGAGAGGGGTTGTCCTACTGACTAGACTCACAAAACAAAAATATGCACAAGAAAAAAAAGGAATGAAGAAATTTCAAACGTTCCATGAGACCTTCATCCAACAACACAGATAAGAAAAGAAAGAAATACATGTACCTATGTAGGGACATTGTTCTGTCTAGTGAGCTATCAATCTAGTGAACCCTCTCAAAAGTGGACAGAAAGAAGAAAGAAATACCTTCCTTATTTCCCAACATTAGTTGGAAATGTTAGTATATTTTTGGCATCATGCAAAAGGTTATAGATAGTAGTTGCAAAAGCACATCAGTAACGGTGTAATAAAATTAGAAGACAGTTTTCCTCTTTTATTTTGGTTCTGCATTGTTTTGTTTTTTTGTTTTTTGGGGGGGTCATTTTGTTTTGTTGGTATAATGACAAGCCCAAACGTAATGAATAGAGAGGACTCCTTGCTTCTTTCATTCTATTATATGATTATTGTAAGTCACACCAAAGAAAATGAACGAATGTTGAAATGTCCCCTTTAATTTCAATAAGTGTCAATATAACTGGGAGGTATTTGATAACTCTACCTGATGACCCAACAATTGCTCCTGCAACATCTGCTTGAAGGTTTATTTCATCACAGGTATTGGGTTAGGGTTACAAATGGGTTTTTCATGTAGGTTAGATTTAGGGTTGGGTTTAGGTTTAGGTTTCGGGTTAGGTTTCGGGTTAGGTTTCGGGTTAGGTTTGGGTCTAGTGTTTCATCGAGGGTTTGCAATCATGAATTTATTTAGAGTGATAAATTGACATGGAACAATTGTCACAGGAGCAAGTATTGTACAACCATTGTAACTGCAGATGATGGAGAATGTTCTACTCTGCCCATCGCCAAAATGCCTCATTATTGCTTAAAGATAAAGTTGAGTTCTGGTCACGTGATTGCATTGTGAAAGAATCGTTTTGGAAACGATCAGAAAAGATTGATAATCTAGCTATAAGTATCGGTGTGTACTGCAAGGTTCTGGAATCATCAAAATGGTAAGAAATTTGGCCCAGTCTTGGTAAAGTAACAAGCACTGTACACTGAAAGATGTATGTGGAACTACGCAAATGGTGTCGGGGCTACCAACCTTGATTTCCTAATCTTTCTATGCTCATTACTCAGCCAGTATACACTTTCTACCAAATTGTTTGGCAAATGACATTTATTTGTACTCTCGAACATTCAGTGTAAGTTTAGTTTGATTCTGTGAGAACACATTTTCTTTTTTTTAACCAGAACTCACCTTTAAATGCATGCAGTGCATGAAAGTGCATCTAAACTATTCCTAGTGTGCATTATATATACTACATACTGCAAATTTAAGCATGCATATCTAATTTATTATTTAAAAGAAGAATCAAGCAATTTGATTATAGGTAGAATTTGATTCTTCTTCAAGATTAGAAAAGGAATAAAAAAAAAGAGCCTGTTTGTTATGTTCCGCAATGCAAAACAGTTTCATGCCGCATATGAGGTGAGACTGAATACGAATTAAAATTCAACTTTTTGATAGAATCAGCCAATTTGTACTAAAGTTTCGCATGAATCTCATTCATAGTTTGTCCTTGAAAAACAATGGGATAGTTCAATCAAATATTTGATAGAGCCAGCGTCATATATAGGAAGGAAGAATTAAAGCAGATTTAGTGAAATTATCAAACTACTATTAGATGCAAAGCAAAGTACTGGTAGTGAGTTTTTCATATTTCTGTCAAATTAAGCGCAAAAATCTTTACAGCTTGCAACTACATGTACCTTGCCATACATGGTCTTGAATTGAAGCTTAATATTCTGACGCTGTGCATTGCTTCGGGTAGCCAAGAGATCAATGATGGCCTTCTCGTCCGTACCTGATAACAAAAGATGAAAGCAAACTCTTCAAGACATTTCACACTGTTAAAAAGGGAACACACATACAAGGAACATTCTTAGACAAATGTCTATTACATAAACATCAGGGATTATAGTCAGGTGAGCCGGTTAACACTCTTGTGTTAGTTGTTTGGAAGGCATTAGGTAGCTTCAATCACCACACACAAGGCCCTGAAAATATTGAACAAACTTAGAAGTATTCGTTATCAAAAAGGTGGACAAAATACAGAGAAACACAAGGAAAGTACAGGTGAGTGAGTATGAGAGTAGAATATTTAGAGGAAGTGTATACATTACAAAGTGGATGTGTTGATAAACTGATATGTGTGGGCATGTGTGTGTGAGGGAGTATTTGTAAAAGTGACAGACTAACAGATATATACACATATGGACAGACAGGCAGACAAACAGCTTAGGAAGAGGTACAGACAGGCAGGGTGAAGCTTCAAATTGCAGACAAATTTAATAAAGACAAATTGACAACGAAAGTTAAAAAAGGAGTCAGTCGGTTGACAGAGAAAAATTGAAAGATTGATAGAGAAGAAGAAAACGTGAATAACAAGGCCATACTCATAAGACAAGAACCAAATTAAGATGACATTATAAAACAAACAACAGTGCAGCCTGAAGGTTCCAAACTTAATGCAACAAAATTGAATCACAGATTCCGCTGACAAACTAAGCGATGCTGGGGCATTTTCCAGTCTGTCACGATGGCTAAAAGCACAAGCTGTGAATCAAACTGCTGGTGCTTTGTGAACAGGGACACGAAACAAAACGGTAAACTTTGGCACAACTTTGGCGAGGATCACAAAGCATGCCAGGGGAATGACTGTTGCTGAGTGCCGATGAACATGGATTCCCTGTATTTTACCTTGCCATACATGGTCTTGAATTGGAGCTTGATTCTCTGGCGTTGCTCGTTGTTACGAGCTGTGATGAGGTTGATAACCGCTTGCTCATCCGTTCCTGATCAATGCAACAAGTATTGTTAAAAATAGCTCTCTTCTTTTATACCCTCACAGGCAACTCCTTCTTTAAAAACAGCAAACACATCATGCAATAACAGTTTACATTTGTATTATTAACAAAGGCACATAGCTATTATTTAGGTCAAAGTCTTTTACTCAAGTGTGGGTTGATTTCTTCTGCTAGAATAGTTTTAAGAAGTGAATTATAAACAGATGTAGAAGTTCATGTGTCCCATGAATTCCTGTATTGCAATCACTTACCAATCACAGGGCATTATATTACTTTGTCTCATGTGCTTTGGATATTTCCTTACAAACTAATTATTTGCTGCAAAGTAATATTTATTCACAATCAAATAATCTCAAATCTGTAATCATGGCAGTCATGGCTATTTTTAAAGCATTGAGTAAATAATCTGTCTTGCCGTTCAGCCATGTACAGATCAATGTCTTGGATGAGAATAGAATATCATGATTTAATCTTTTCACTTCATCTTCAGCCATTCAGACCAAGAATTCTTTCAGGGATAAACTGTCAGATTTTTCTTCTTCAAATAAACAACAGGAGTTTTTTTATCATTTTGCTATCAATGTACATTTCTTAAGATCATCATGAATATCAAGTCTCTGAAAATATAAATGGACAGAAACTAAGTCAAATACATAAACATGCCCTATTGCAAGGAAAATCTGTGATTTTCAACAGTGAATCATGTTGCAAATTCAAGGATTTAAACATTTAAAAAAACTACAGAAATGAACACAATGTGAACAGACAATTATGCATTTCCTTGTTCAAACATGATCTGAGGTTATTTTAATTAATGAACAAGTCCAAGGTATTTGGTCATTTTCTGTTCCATATGTTACCAACAATAATGAAAGATAAACAATGATTAACATTGCAAAATGTCATTTTCCTTGTTGCTTGGTCTGACCGAGGCTGTAGTACATGTAGATCAGTCAGGAATCATCAAATATACTAAGAACTTGATGATGTTGTAAAGATATCTTTGGACAAAATACCTTGGACTAACTCGGATCTTAATAAAAAAATAGCAACACAAAACCATCACTATGAACATGACGGACAAAGAAAGAGGACAAAAAATACAGTTCCTCATTCTACCCTCAACAATTGCTGTGGTAGACAAAGGAACATCCCTTTACATGCATGTTCACCTGTTTTACACATTTTTACATAATAGCAGTGAAGGGATAATCCTTTGTCTACCACAGCAATTGTTGAGGGTAGAATGAGGAACTGCATATTTTTTCCTCTTTCTTTGTCTGTCATGTTCATAGTGCATTCAATGTTTGCAACTGTCCTACTAGAGTTGAAGTGGCCTCACCAGGAGGAGAGGTGTGTACTTACCCATTCCTTTCATGGCCTTGCGGAGGACACTGGCATCTTGTTCTGCATCAAAGGGGTGGTGTGGCCTGACGGTGCCGTGGGTCTCAAATGGTTGGTCTGTTAGGGCCATCCTCGAGAGCTGCGACGTCACTGGTTCCTGGACTGCAGGAGGGGCCTAGGATGGAATAGAGGGGTCATAATAAAGATGATGTCCGTTGAGGGAGACATCGGTATAGGCTCGTTCAGATATGACTTGGTTTAAACCGCCGCAAAAAGGACGCCATTTTTTTTTTATTTGTTAATGAATGGCAACTGTGTGCAACAATTGTCCTATCAACTGAGCACTTAATGTCATCTTTCCTTTTAAAGAGGCATGTTCCCCGTATTCCAGAGGGCGCTCAAAATATGCACGCTCTGGCGGACGGCACTATAGCTGCCTATTGACACCAACAGAATACGGCTTTTACGCAGATGGCATGTTCCGATAACTACACTGGCGGGACTTTGCCCCTTTAAACATGGTTCTGAACGAGCCTCAATCACGATGGGGCTGATTAGTCTGTACAAGCAAAGGGTCTGGATGAAACAAACTAGCTCAGAAATCAAAGTTCTCAAAATGGAGCAAAATGATCGATACAGAGCTCAAAAAGGTCCTGGATCAGATGGCCCTCTACATTGTAGAGAGACACATGCCCCTGCACATAGCCAAATACACCTTGGGCTTGGAGAGGGATTTCCTTTCCATGACCCTTAAGGCTATAATCCTCAGTGTCATCCCCTTAATGACCCTGGCTGGCTAAACAGGTGCTTAGTCTCCCTATGTGAGTAAATAATATTTTTAATTAGATGTAATAACATATTTTGTTAAAGATAAAGACCAGTTATGGTCATGCGATTGCATTGTGAAAGAAACGTTGTGGAATCGATCAGAAAAGGTTGATCATCTAGCATGTAAGTATTGGTGTGTACTGCAAGGTTCTGGAATCATCAAAAGGATAAAAAAATTGGCCCAGTCTTCGTAAAGTTACAAGCACTGTGCGCGACACGTGCGTTTATCTCTCACATACCAATAGATAAACTAATTTACCAAATATATCAATTAGTACGCGGTTTCCCGGCAAATTTTGTATAATCATGTATTAGTCAAAATATATTCTTTCACATGATTGGTAATAAGAGTTTCCATTTCATTTTTGGAAATTGGGGCATTTCCAATACTGGTCTTTACCTTTAATTCTCAAATATGAACATTAGAGGTATCTTACCATTGGCTTAGGTTTCTCTTGAGCATACTGAGCTGCTAAACCTGAAAAGAGAAGGAAAAATCAGTGATTAAAAAAAAATAGAATTCCAGAATGCAGATACAGATTTTACCCTTCAAGGTTCTCCAAGTTTCTGATGTTACATGTAAATTTGCAAATCATGTATCAACAAAAGATGAAGATATCAGAAAGAAATCTTGTTGACCGCTTGGTTTGGGGGTACTTAACCAAAGCTGTCAATGAGCAACAATGGCCTATTTTGTATTATAAAATGGGTTTTAGAATGTAGGCAATCTGATTAGTCAAATAACACCAAGTGACTGTGTATCGTTCTGTCCTAAAACGCCTACGGTAAAAAAGATTCCCATCGAAAACTGATAAACCACAGCTAGAAGTGATAATGCATGGCTCAGATGCGCGTCTTCATATCTCTGGCACGTACAAATTAAAACGCAATGAAATGCACTGAGATGCACACTCAACCCAGGTGATGTAAATGGGTACCTGGCAGGAATTAATTCTTTGAAATGCTAGAGCGCCGCAATGGCAACACAGCTAAAGCCGGGGTAATAATCTCCAAGTTTGGAAGCGCTTAGTGATTGTAATGCTATATAAAAACTGAGAATCATTATTAATTATTATTATTACTGTTTAGCTATGCTTAATTGATGTCATTCAAGAAAGTACATATTGTGGCCTCCATATGACTGTGCAATTCTTGGAATTTTAATTTGGTTTGCTGCTTATTTTTTGACTTTATAATCATATTGCAGACCCATTTTATGAAAAAATCAATTCCTGCTTTGAAGCTCATGCATTAGTAATATGCAATGCACTCAGTTAAGTCACAATGAGCGAGATAATGAACTCCACAAGTCCTGTTCATTATCCGATCATGACTTAACCTGCGTGCAGTGCATATTCCCTAATACACTCGCAAACATGAATTATTTGTTTACCAATCCAGCATATGATCTACAAATTGCACAACGATACTCATACTGGTACTTATCTATCTCTCCTTAAACACAAAGGATCATCGTCAATATTTGCTGGTACTATAGCTTTCCCCAATTCACCAATATTTGGACTCCAGTACAGTATGTAATATTAGACTGCATGGCCCTCAGAGAAAACAGTATTAATGCATGTGCTAAGGAGACTACCTGGTGAATTTACATTATCATTTTGTCTGTTTGGAGCCAAAAGGGTGTTAACTCATATACTTTAACACAGAGTTAATACCATTCTTGCACTGAAGCCAGAAGGGTGTTAACTCATATACTTTAACACAGAGTTAATACCATTCTTGCACTGAAGCCAGAAGGGTGTTAACTCATATACTTTAACACAGAGTTAATACCATTCTTGCACTGAAGCCAGAAGGGTGTTAACTCATATACTTTAACACAGAGTTAATACCATTCTTGCACTGAAGCCAGAAGGGTGTTAACTCATATACTTTAACACAGAGTTAATACCATTCTTGCACTGAAGCCAGAAGGCTCCCACTCATTTTTTTTCTTCATATAAAAGCATATATTGAGGTTGATATATGATTTTGGAATTGTAAGTATTGGCAAAGTCATGGTAAAAATATTGAAAGCTGGTTTAATACCTGAATGGTTTCAATGATGTATATTTCATGCATGAGTGATTAAAATCAATTTGCAACAAGCGGAGTTAAGTCTTTTGTCAATTATGCTTGTTGCTACATCAGGCAGCCAGTGAAAACGAATTCGTTTAATAAAATTATGGAAATGCAAGCATTATTTTAAACAAACAAGAACTATGTTATTCCTTGTCTATTTTTCCTGATTGAAATGTGTCATATGAAAGGGCAGAAACTTAACTTTCTAGGAATGTGATTTTTCTCTTTGAAATTCAGATACCGCCCGCCAAATGACTTTTTAGTTCCCTCTCTTCAAATTGATTTAAATCACTCATGTGTGAAATATGCATCAAATGAAAAAGGAGGATCTAAGCTTTACAAATATGGATCATTTATTAATTATAATTGTGATTAAGTTATGATAAAAACATCGATAATTCTCAAGTTCGTTTTTTCTGGGATGCACTGTATACACCAGGGGGGCGTTTCCTAAAACTTGTCATCGGTGACAAATGACAAGTTATGTTATAAGCTACTGAAATCCTTACTTCTGATTGGTTATCAGCAGATTTGTCACTGTTTTTTGTTATTTGTCATTAAAAAAAGGCTTTGTGAAACGCCCCCCAGAGGTCCCCCCCCCCCAATGATTTATATGCATGTAGATCATTTAGAGCAATACACCTGCTGAGTAAGGCAGGAACTCCAGAAGATCATGGAGGAAAGAACCGACCGGCAAAATAATTGTCAGCGGGAGAATGCTTGATCTTGTAGTGTGTTGTATCTCTACCAAACAGAATATACATTAGTAGGGGCTACTGCTGTGAACATGTATTTCATCTTACCCCCCCCCCCCCCCCACTCAGTCCTCAAATTCTTCTCCCAACATACTGCCTCTCATTTACAATGTACACTCAAAGTTCTTGCTGTATGACCATGCAGACTTCATCGTGTCTGAATTGTGCTTAAGCATGTCTAGACAGCATAGATTGATATAGTGAACCGGCATTTGCTCCGCCAACAATTGCTCTAGGATTCTTTTGTCACAGATACACAAGTAGGGTCAGAGTTGCAACAGGGTCGGTACAGGAGTTGCTTGTTCCAGGGATGAGTAAGGAATTTGATTAGCATAGGATATTGATGAAAGAGGAAATATCACTGTAGGGATGTTCCAAAATTTGCTCTAATCTAATCTTAACCATCATACCCTAGCTTGTAAACATTATGTGTTTTTTTTTGTTTCCATAACTCAAGAATGAAAGGTGGACTGGTTGAATCCTTTAAGATGTAAGCTTTAAAAAAAAAAGTCACATTTTCAACAATAAAAAAGTCACATTTTCAACGACAAAAAAATCACAACAAATCAATTTTCCACAAACTTAATAAATTGCATAACTTGGTAGGGGTATGAGTAATGAATTGCAAGGGTTGAATTTCTGTTTTAGGTCAGGTCTAGGGATAAGGCGAGAGCTAAGTATGCTGTGTCTGATCAAGGTTTGACAATTGGAATTTGCATAGGGGAGGAAACTGATGGCTAAGCAACTGTAGTTTGAGACAATGTTCCATCGACCCACCTGTTGCTACAACGGTTGCGCCGGCGGCACCATAGAGCTGTTGACCTGATGGTGGTGGAGGTTGGGCACCGGCTGGTTGAGAAGGGTAACCTGGTGCACCGCCTGCGGCGTATGCTGCCGGTGCTGCACCGGGGTAGCCGGCTGCTGGAGGCTGCTGTGGGTAACCTATGGAGGGAGGAATGAGCATGAAGTTTGTTCAGATTGACCAGTATACCACGCCAACAAACAAATTGTTTAAATGCTGTGGGGTTTTTTAAGCGTATATTAACTGGAGTTGGAAAGTAAACATCTCATTCCAGAACAAGCAGGGTTTAGGCCAGGAAAATCATGCACTGGCCAACTCCTAAACCTCACTCAGTTCATTGAGGACGGGTATGAGAGTAAGCTAATCACCGGAGCTGCTTTCGTTGATCTCTCTGCTGCCTACGACACCGTGAACCACAGAATCCTTACCAGGAAGATCTTTGAGCTGACAAAGGACGTGAGACTGACTGGACTCATCCAGACGTTGCTGTCCAATCGGCGATATTTTGTGGTTCTCAATGGGAATCGCAGCAGATGGCGCAGACAGAAAAATGGCCTACCACAAGGAAGTGTGCTCGCACCGTTACTCTTTAACGTGTACACGAATGACCAACCGATCCACCCAAACACCAGGAGCTTCCTCTACGCCGATGATCTCTGCATCGCCACCCAGAACCAATCTTTTGTGAAGTTGGAGGAGTCCCTCAGTGATGCCCTGGCCGGTCTCATCCCATACTATGCGACCAACCACCTGAGAGCTAACCCTGATAAAACTCAGATAAGCGCATTCCACCTCAAGAACAGGGATGCCAACCATCAACTAAGGATCAGCTGGTATGGGAAAAGGCTGAAGCACACTCCCAACCCAGTCTACTTAGGCGTCACACTCGATCGCTCCCTTACCTACAAGAACCACATTGCCAACACAAAGGCAAAAGTTGGAGCCCGCAACAGCATCCTCAAGAAGCTAGCCAACACCAACTGGGGGACTGATGCCAGAACAATCCGGACGACAGCCTTCGCGCTTTGCTTCTCTGCTGCGGAGTATGCATCACCAGTATGGAGTAGGTCGGCCCATGCACCCAAGATTGACCCAGCTCTAAATTCATCTTGCAGAGTGATCACTGGATGCCTTAGGCCAACTAAAGTAGAAGATATCTACCTGCTCTGCGGTATTGCCCCTCCACACGTCAGAAGGTTGGTCTTGTCCCAGAAAGAAAAGGACAAACAAGAAAACAATCCACTCCACCCACTCTTCGAACAACAGCCAGTGGGCAAGCGGCTCAAATCCAGACACAGCTTTCTGCACTCTGTAGAGCCTCTTAATACTAGCCCTCACAACCAAAGGATGACTTTGTGGTCTAACCACCTTCAGACCACTCCACATAAACTCTCCCTCAGCCCGAAGGAATCCCTCACAACCGGCTCCAGTGAGACTTGGCCTACCTGGCTTAGCCTCAACCACCTAAGAACTGGCTACGGTCGATGCAGAGTCCTAATACAGAGGTGGGGTCTAGGAGACGAACAAACGGCATGTGAATGCGGCCAGGAACAGACAATGGAACACCTGCTAGTCTGCCCACTCCTGCCAGAGCCATGCACCCAAGATGACCTGGAAGCCGTTAATTGCCGTGCCAAAGCCTGTGTGGACCACTGGACGGGACTTGTGTAGCGACTCGATAAGAAGAGATAGCTTTTCATGTATAGAATGATTTGTACAAGCATGGTCTGATTGCATTAAATAAACCATAAAATTCAAATGAAAAAAATTCAATGCAATGGAACAGAATCCAAAATTTTGGATTATAATCAATACAGACATCATTTTAAAAAGTTGAAATTAAAAAGACGAATCAAAACAGGTATATACTGGAAGTGTTTTGATAGTACTCACCGGCAGCAGGAGGCTGGCCGTATCCTGCTGGTGGGGGCTGTTGACCGGGATAGCCTGCTGCTGGTGGGGGCTGCTGACCGGGGTAGCCCGCTGGAGGGGGCTGTTGACCGGGGTAGCCCGCTGGAGGGGGCTGCTGACCGGGATAACCCGCCGCTGGGGGCTGTTGGCCTGGGTAGCCCCCGGCTGGTGGGTAACCACCAGCTGGGGGGTATCCCGGGGCTCCGCCGGGTGGGGCACCGTAACCTGGTGCAGGTGGCTGGGCAGCTAAAATGATGAAAGTGAGCAAAAACGGTTACTATATTATAATAATAATAATAATAATAATAATAATCATTTAAAGTCCACTCCATTGCTCTATCCCCTTATTGTTGAACGCCAAACGATATAGCAGCAACTCCCGTCTTTTAACGTCTTTTGGTATGACGCGGCCGGGGTTCGAACCCACTACCTCCCAGTTGTGAGGTGGACGCTCTACTGACTGAGCCAACACACCGGTAATATGCTCTAGCATGACAGATTAAGATGTAAGGTTTTAGGCCTAGGTCCTTCTATCATGTTGGTACAATGTGCAAGTGTCAATATAAATTTTACCTGTAATTCATTGATAAATCAAATGTTATGATTCAATTAATTGTATCAGGAATTAATCATGTACATGTATCAAGTGGACTTATAATGGTGGCTATCGAAGGTATGTGTAATGTTAGAAGAGGAGCGGCAAGGCAGAAAAGGAATAAAACAAGAAGGAAAAGAAGGGAAAAAAGAAAATGGAAAAGAAGGACCGAAAGGGAAGGAAAAGGAAGGAAAGGGAAGAGAGAGAGAAAGAGAGAGAGGGAAAGAGAGGAGGTGGATAAAGAGACGAAAAGAGATAACTGACAGTTTGTACCTAGTCTGCAAGTACAGACTCTCATTTGAGCAGAGCCTAGATTTGTCAGTTTCTGGCTGTGTCCAAGTACAGAGCCTATAGTAGTCTCATCTTACAGACACTGTTACGCGTGACTGACGAGGGTTTGTGCCTTCAAACTTGTTTGTTCATTATGTAAGTTCATTGGAGCATTGGAAGTTTCACAATGGTGTGCATATGGTTATATGTGAACATATTAACTTACACACATACATGTATATCGTTATGACTGAAGTTTCACAATGTTGTGAAATATTTAAACAAACAGATGTATGTTATGAAAATGACTTTAATCAATGAAGATTCACAATGTTGTGCATATGGTTATGTAAACATATTAACAAATAAAATACGGTACACATATACAAGTACATGTATGTGAACATGTAAACATACAAAAGCGCTTTAATAGAGACATTGTATCAAACGCTATATACATGTAAGCAGAATATTATTATTCTTATTATATATAGTATGTAAACATATTAACTTACACATGTATACATGAAGGTGAACATACATGTATAAACATTATTATTATTATTATATGCATGTATGTAAACATATTAACTTACACATGTACATACATGTAGGTGAACATACATGTATAAACATAGTTGTATATTGTTAAGAAAAAGACATTATTAATGAAATTTCACAACGTTGTGCATAACGGTATGTCTAGAATATAATCTAGAATCTACAGTGTATAGAGATCTTTTCAATTTGCAGTGGTTATCAGTGCACTAGAACAGAATGAGATAAAGATGTCAGGTTGTATACATGTAGGCCTAAATCCTCCTAACAGTAACACATGTTTGAAGGTTTGCATGGTGGTATGAATAATCACGGAAGAGGTTTACGGTACACCATGTGTAAAGTCCTCGAGGGACTGAGGAAAGTAGATAGAAAATTAGAAGTGAGATGGAAAGGCGAGAAAGTGGAGGTTGGAAGGAAGGTTGACTGTCCGTCTTCAGGAAGACAGACAGTCAACCTGTCCGAAACGTCGAGTCTACTCTCTTGCTCCTGCTCTACAACTCTACTCGCCTACCCAACTCTCCAACTCAATCCAGTCTTCTACTCAAACCTCTCATCCTGCCTACAACTTTCTGGTTTACAGTCCTTTTCAGGACTATACTCACTTCCGAAAGATACTCTTCCTTCCAACCTCCACTTTCTCGCCTTTCCATCTCACTTCTAATTTTCTATCTACTTTCCTCAGTCCCTCGAGGACTTTACACATGGTGTACCGTAAACCTCTTCCGTGAGTAACACATGTGTGGTAAAACAGTTCAGAATTTTTTTTCTTTCTAAATTGATCAGTGTTCCACCTCAAATTGGCAGCACCAAGTCTTATTTTCTACTCCTTCATAGTTTTGAAAATAACAAATTGTATAGGTATTAAAGGTAATACAAAGTTTTGGTAAGGGGTCATGAATTTAGTTCAAATGAACATATTGGAAGCATATTCGGTCCTACAATATTCAATGATCGTTGTCGCGGTTGAAATCGAGTTTAAAGTTATGAAATTGTAAATAACAAACTCTTTATGTTGTATAGCTCCCTCTCAAGGTCAAGATATGAATTAAGCTATAAAACGATGCTTCTTGACTAAAATCGACCGATCAGTTATTCCTGTTTGGAAATTATATATCACAACTACATATTCTGAGATTTTCATGGTCACAGCTACCATTGTACGGCCGTAGGCGCTATTTTGAAATTTATCAAAATTTACCGGGAGCACCGGTAAAATTTTATATTCAGTTTTTCTCGAAAGCAAAAGTGTTTCAGGGCCAAATTTTCTGGTGCTTATAATACATCCACAGGGGCATCCAAATATATCAAAATTTTAAAGAATCACTATCCACCCAATTTTCAAAATTTCCCAAAACTTTGTATTACGGTACCTTTAAATGAACCGGTGTGAAAGAAAGTTTCAAAATGTGACTGAAAAACTGCAAATTTGAACATGAAAATGATGATGTTATAACCTCACTGCATTGCCAATATGATGAGATTTTAATGATTAGAAACAATTACATCGCTCTTATCCAAGAATGGCACAATGTGCATGTACTGCATTGGAAATAGACTTG